>CAUYLG010011630.1:0-137500 GCA_963573385.1 Cacajao melanocephalus | reverse complement strand
TTTGATAATGCTGTATTTCTTGTATTGAAATACAACAGCATAATGTTGAGACTTCTACCCCTATTTAGGATTATTGAATAAAGTTAAAAACATAATATGGCCTTCTGATGGCATATATAAAGATTTTAAAGGAAAAACATTTGTCATGGTACATAGGATCATTTTAGCATTCTCAGGCAGATTTGAGAATTATGCAATTGAATGAAAAAAAATCGAACGAGAGATCCTTCCTTTCTTCCGGTGCAAACTGGTTTCCACGGCTTTCATAGTCTGGCAATTAGGGCTGCTGTTGTTGTTGATTATGAGAAATTTGCTTTTGTGGTTGGTTTTTGCTGGCATCATGTCTGAAACAGCTTAGGAAAAGTGAAGATTCATATGTGTTCTCCCCATCTGACATCGTATCAGCACTCTCAGGCCTCTCCATAGTGTTGCTTCTTTGTGTCTGGAGAGAAGCAATTAAAAAAAAAATCTAAAATGGATCTTGGATGTTCGTTTCCTATTTTCTAAAAGCAGGTTGGTTATTTTGCCCTTGAGCCTTAAAAAATGTTGCTGATTGGCTGTTTGTTATTTTTAAATAATATATGGCATGTATCCAAGTAAGCATTCCAATGACCTCGACAATAAAATGTGATTCTTGGCTGCAAGGTCTATTGGGGGATGGCAGGCTGCCAGCCACTCATACATCATTTACAGGTGGCTGTTTCTGACAGGCCAGTGTTAGTTATCGTAAATGAGTGACAGTCCCTATAACTCACCTGTAAGCCCTACTCCACTGGCCCAGACCATCTAAGATCCCTGCCCTCTTTAGCACACGTGCTCGTCGTCTTGAAGACCCCCACACCCAGATCCTCACGTGCACGCTGCTGCCTGCACAGCCTCATCAGTACGTGGAGCTACCTTGTATGTGATTGACGATAATTAGGTTTCAACTGCCTTCTGATGCAGAAATACACACCATTATAGCATGGCCAATTCGGCTCCTGCAATCTTGCCTCTGAAAAGGTATTGATTCACTCTTTCACATTTTTAAAAGGTCATGGCAATAATTCCATCTGAACTGTGCTAAGTGAAAATAGTTTGTAGAAATAATATGGTTGCTTCTCAGTTCCACTGTAATTGAAAGCCACAGTGATTGTTTTTTTAGTATACTTTAATTACATATGTCACTTTGCTCCATCTTATGCTGATGAAGTGTTTCTAACTTATAACCAGGCAACCCTTTGTGTTAATGCTTTCTGACTTTTTGGCAAAGAAGACTTTTTTTGTTTTCCTACTGTGTAAGGTGAAGCCTAACCAAACACTTGGGTTACACTGCCTTATTAATTTAAGAACTGAAAAGAGAAGACAGGAACCTTTTCCCAGGGTCTGTCATCTGCCTGCCTGTTTTAATAAGATTAGAATATACTGGCTCTAGTGAACAGGATGCTAAATTTGCTTACTTTCTGCAAATTTTTATTGTAGTTAAACAGCCTCTTTTGGGTTGGCTGAAAAATATTATCCTCTATCGTTATCAGAACATAATGAGTTTATGAGAACACATAGCTCCCGTAGTGTAGCCCCCCTAGCAAGTGACAGGAAAGATAGAGCATAAACTGCCAGAATACTCGGACTGCAGTTTGAGGCTTTTTCCTACATCTTTAGTGTTTCCGAGGTGAAGGAGTTTTAAAGTGCCTGAATTGCATGTTTTAGGAAAGTGGGTGATCAGATTTTATGCTCTGAGCCACCCTGTATCTTTCTCCCAGTTAGAGGGTGTAAAGTCTCAGCTGTTTCTAGCCTCAAAAATGAGCCAGTCATTGTACTTGCAAACTAAGGGGCATATTCTCATTGAGAGCATGGGGATTTACGCACGTAATTACCATTAATGCTAATGGCATTTATGTCTGTACAGCCCCACACATCAAGATGAGAATATATTTGCACGTCTTCATGCTGTGAAAGTCCATTTGATATCATTCATTTTACAACTTATTTTTTAAGATGATATCCATATTCTGTCATGGCATACATATGCCTAGTTAAAAGAAAATGTGGGAAATACTGGGAAGAGATGTGATAGCTAAACTTGTTCATGTAGATGAAATATTGCTGAACTCAGATCCATTCATACTCTTTAAACACAGTGCTCTATTCGGCTTTGAAACTGCTGGCACACTTTTCATACTGCTATAAATTTGTCAGCCTAATGGGACATTTTGTAGATGTTTTCCTTTTTAAGTGCTTTAACAGGAGTAGGTATTCCATTGATCCAAAAATCCAGCTCAGCGTTTCATTTCTTAGAGATGAGAATCATACATTTAATGTCTTAACAGAAATTAAGTGGTGGATGGTGCCCTTCATCTCTTCAAGGAAAGAAAATTTGCTCCCCACCAAACTCTGCTCTCATCTGGCCTCTTGGAACATCTCAAGAGCGGGGCATGGTTTGCAGTTGGAAACATCGGTGGGCATCAGAATCTGAGGCTGTTCCCTCTCTTCGTTGATTATGTAATCGTCTTTATGCATCATGCCCAGTAGTCTATTGAAAGGTGTCTTCATGTCTATGCTGGCCAAGCAAATTCAAATCCAGGTCTTGATTTCTCTTTCCAAGGAATTTGGCCATTAAAAGAAAATAATGCATCTATCCCAGTTGTCCAATCTCTGAAGCCCTGATCTTTTGAGCAAACCAAAAGCAAAGAGGCTCTGCATTTATTTATTTTATTGAGGCTGGAGTGCAATGGTGTGATCTCGGCTCACTGCAACCTCTGCCTCCCAGGTTCAAGCAATTCTCCTGCCTCAGCCTCCTGAGTAGCTGGGATTACAGACATGTGCCACCATGCCTGGCTAATTTTGTACTTTTAGTAGAGACAGGGTTTCTCCATGTTGGTCAGGCTGGTCTTGAACTCCCGATCTCAGGTGATCCGCCTGCCTCAGCCTCTCAAAGTGCTGGGATTACACTTTGAGCTACTCCGCCTGGCCAGGGGGCTCTGCATTTAAAGCACAGACATAAGAAGGGGACAGGAGTGCTGAGGTCCTTCCTGAGGGTGCCCTTCAGGTCTCCTCTACAGATACACACAGCCTCCTTTGGAGGAAAGAGAAGAGCTTTACAACATCTCAGAAGGAGCAGGATCACTTGTAATTAAACTAAAGATGGCCAATAGTGCCCAGCTGGGTGACCTCAGGCAGGCCACTAGACTTCTCTGAGACTATATCCTCGCTGATAAAATTGAGCAGAATGAATACTGACTGTTTTACCTGATTAAAATTTTATAACCAGTGCCATGTTGTGTTTGGCTTTTATAAGTATTGAGATTACAGTGAATTACAATGAATGACCAGAAGGAAATACTGGTTTCCAAGGGTTTAAGCAGATGGGGAGAAGAGACTGCTTTAACACAACACATTTGTAAGGCAGATACATGATTACTTCGCATTCAACTTGGTGACCTATTAGCAGCTTGGCTGTAGAAGCTGCTGTCAATGGTGTTGCGATTAAATCCTATGGGGCAGAAGGCAATGGGTGCTTTGATGGAAACTGCCCCAACTCTACTATCTTTCCTGGCATGACCAAACTGGCAGGCAGGTATTGCTTTACCTTTCTTACTCAATAACCAACATTCTCTGGGCTTTTTCCTCTTAAGTTCACTGTCTTCTCAATCACGCTGATCACGTAATTTTTAGCCCAAAGGCACTGCCCTCCAGATTCCCCTAATTCTAGTCATATGTTGTTTTTACCCAGTGCCCTAGACTCTTCAAAGTTCATGGCCTCTTCACTCCACATATAGTACAGGTGTTTTTGTAAAAGACCATTACTTCATTTGAATCATGTGGGTTATCTTATTCTCATTTTTAGAAATAGGGCTACTCTAGCATTAATTCAACAATAATATGCATCAGCATCGGGCAAGGACTTGGGGACAGAGTTGAATGAAACACTTTCCATGATTTCTGGGTCTAAAATAGTTAACACTGGTATAATGTCTAACAATTTCAAAGGACTTTCATCTACATTTTCTCATGTGCTTTCTACAACAATTTGCAAGGTAAGCAGAGCAGATGCTATTATTTCTATTTCAGAGAAAATGGAGACAGAAAAACTAGGCAATTGTTCAGGTTCCCATGGGTGAGCAGTGTTGAGTGCCACCTCAAATTCTTCCGGCCACAGACCCCTTGCTCCCACCTCTCCACCATGTGCCTACCCAGAGCCATAGCCAAGACAAAGTATCCTCGGTAAATCCTCCCATGTGTTTCCTGCTTCTGAGATGCATCTAACACCGAGAGAGACTAAGACGATGGTGACTGGAGGAGCTGCCTAAGGTGTTTAACCCAAGTCTACCTATGCCATGCCTGTTGGATTGGTACCTCCTCTGGGTGATGAGGCAAGGGCTGCCCGTCCACTGCCTGAAGTTTCTAATCTCCCCTTTGTATGGTTTCTTGAACTTAACACCATTGAAAAATATCAAGGTCAGAACATGATTGAAGAACCTTCTTCCTCTCTTTTAAGTCGCCACAATTATATGATGTTGTTGTGCACTGAAGAAGTTTCTCTTAAAAATGAGGTTGAGATCCCTAAAGAAATTGCTTCAATCAGCAGCAAGACTTAATGACTGTTAATGGGAAGTGGAGATAGGATAGTAAGTGTTACTTTGATTAATAAGAGAACTGCAGAGAATTTAAATTGTGCCACTGATGGATTATTTTCTTCAAGCTTGATAAGCACTTCTCATTTGTTCTTAAATTTGGTCAATACTGTTAAAGGCAGCAAAATGAAGTATAATTAATTCTATTACTGCTACTCAGACCAAGTGTTACTAAGACACAGATTATGATGCCGACACTGGGAGTTACAGTGCTGACAGTCCGAGTCTTTGAATACCTGCCATTGCTTATTAGCCTGAAAGAATGAACAAAATAATTCTGTATTCTGATTCTGAGATACCTAAAACCATTTTTTTTTCATCTCTGTGTGCTCCACTGACCATAGTACAGGGAATATCAGTAAGATGATCAACTAACACTAAAGTTATCCTGTATTGGAAGTATAGAGAGTAAATAAAAGATTGAGTTAATATATCAGTTAAAACATTAAGAGCCGATGCTCATTTTGAATTAATCACTAAGAAAATGGGATATTGATTTGATGTTGAATAGCTGTTGAAGGCTTTATATATTTCCTCTTTTCCAAAGATTCTGCCCCATATTAATAAGCCATGCTTTTCTTTACTTTTGCTATTGATTTTATTCAGAACTGTTGATATGCAGATGACATTTAGAGCAAAGATACTTTCTTTTAGTAGACAATTTTATTTGCTATGAATGCTAATTCCTAGGACACCAGACAGACCCTTTCCCTTGTTTTCTGCAAACAGCAGGATACATCAATATTTCCAAAATAGGTTATTTTTTCTTGACGCCTTTAAAATCTATCCCTATCTATTTATTTAAAAGAGACAAATCACTCTATAAGTGATGCTAAAAGTCATGCCCATAGGCGGGCTGATATATACAAAGTCCTACCTACTAGTTTGTAGCTTCTTAATTCAGTGACTCTTACCCTTGCAGTTCTTACCTGAGGCATCTCTAGTTAACTTAAGGAGTGCTTGCATGCCTTAAAATGAAAGAGATTAATTCCACTTTATTTTTTGAAAGAAAATATGCAATGCATCAGTCCTGTTTCACAGAAAACACCAAATAGCAGGATTTTACAACTTCAGAAAGACCAGGCATCAGACTGAACATGTGTCCTTCTGTTCACTCTATTTCCAAGGCTTGTGTTTCTTCCAAGTATATAAAGTTACTGGGTGAGTAATCTAGGGTTAATATAAAACCTAAGTATGGTTGGTTAGTAGTGCAGTTATAAAGTTTCTCTTAAGTTCTAATTCCATTATTAAACATGTAAACCTTATCTATTATGAATTGAGAACCAATTCTCTTGCCCAGATGTCCCATAAACATAATTTCTGAAGATAGGAAAATTATAGGAAGAACACTTCAGACCAGAATGTGAACGTCAGGCCATGCTGAAAGGGCTTGTCTGCAGATCATGTCTTTGGAGACAGAATCCAGGGCATGAGAAGGGCCCTGAGCCATCAGACTGCCAGTAGCCCTAGTTCTGGGGGTCCTGCTACTGCACATTGAGAAGCAACCTTGGGCCAGCCTCTTGATCCCCATGAGACTCAGTTTTCTCCTCTGTAAGGTTAAGGGTTGGCGTAACTGATCTCCCAGGTTCTTCTACCCTTGAAAACACTTGTCTCTGAGTAAAGCTTGTGCATAAGATACTCAGATGATCCTTTTCAAGCTGTTTGCTCAAAATAATGTGGTCTGTATAGATACTAGAAATGCCATTGTGCTTCAAGCTCGTGTTCTCCCAGTGTGGATAATTCATTCTACAGATGTTAAGCAGCCCCCACCACATACCAGGCCTGTGCTCCATGCAGGATATAGAATGAGGAACCCAGGATTGTATCTACCCTCAGGGAGCTTCCTTGCTGAAGGTGAGGGAGGCAAATAACAAGTGCACTCGCCAGCATGTAACAGAAAATATTCTTCCAGATAAGTCTGAAGAAATGGAAGCCAGGAAATGTGATCAAATATGGTCAGAGAAGGGCTCTCTTGCAACAGGAAACTGAGATAAAACATTGACCAGCAGAGGGGAGTGAGGAGAAATGGAAAGGATAATTCAGTCTTCCCTGAATGATTTAAGCAGAAAGAAGCATAACATGTACTGTCTTAACACCTGGTCAATTTTTCTTCCTTTTTTATTGAGACAGAGTTTTGCTCTTGTCACTCAGGCTGCAGTGCAATAGCACAATCTCGGCTCACTGCAACCTCTGTCTCCCGGGTTCAAGTGATTCTCCTGGCTTAGCCTTCCAAGTAGCTGGGATTACAGGCGCATGCCACCATGCCCAGATAATTTTTATATTTTTAGCAGAGATGGGGTTTCACCATGTTGTTCAGGCTGGTCTCGAACTCCTGACCTCAAGTGATCCATCCACCTCGGCCTCCCAAAGTGCTGGGATTACAGGCATGAGCCACGTGCCTGGCCCAGTTTTTCTTTTCTATTAAATATACGTGAAATACACTTCTGCTAATTCAAGAAAAACCAAGCCAAGAAATGACTGTTTCCATTGCTTTTAATCCAGTCATTCCTAGCCATATCAATTTAGGTCATTTTGGCTTTGATTTTCCAGATTGCTGCAGACAATTCAAGTTTCAAAAACTTCGACTTGGGTTATTTCCATTCATACTGTATCTGTGTTTGCCCAGAGAATTTGGTACAACATATGACTTCAGAATTACTGTATAATGCTCAGAGGTGTGAAACGCCATTTCGAGTAATGCCTTTCTTCAGTTAATATAGATAAATATTGATGGCAGGCAGCAGTAAAACAAGTCATTAAATTCTTCAGTGCAAGTATGTCCCACATATTACTGCAAGCTACGGAAATCACACCAGGCTCCAAGAAAACCACTGCCTGTGATTACAGAGCACTTATATTTCCAGCTTTCACATTCCAGATGGGAATCCAACAGAGTCTGGATGAGTCACGGGGACCAACAACCAATGTAAAGAGACAGGGAATGGGACTTAGATTGCCCTGCTGGTCTATTCTATGCACTGTTCTTTTCTCGCCCACCCTAATGAATTCCTGGGTGAGCCAGAAACCTTTGAAAAATTGCTATCAGCTACAAATGGGAGGTCTGATGCTCTGAAAACAAAGAAACTTATCTAAATGGGTAACCCTATAAAACCCAACTGAAGATCTGGAAGAGCAATAAACCCCTTCCTCTGCTGCTGTTTTGATGATTTGACCTCCACGGGCAATGCAGAACTTGCTTAGGTCTCACAGAAACATGGGGGTGCTTATAGGGCCAGATAACACGTTTACTGCCTGAATCTTCAGATGAAAAATGAAAGGAACTATTTCCTCATTTGATAATGCTACCCTCAAGGATTCCAGCCCGGTATAGATTTTGAAGCTCCACAGCATGGTGAATGCTTTCTTCAAGGTGTTTTTAATGGGCCCTGGGCTGTCAAAGACACTGCTCTGATAATGAGGCCGAGAGCCCCGCATGCAGAGAAAGCTCTGTAATGAGGGAGGAGGACGATTTGTTACAGTTATGTGGTTACTTGGCCATAATATCTTTTTGAGGCTTATTAAATCATATAAAATTTCAATTCACACTGTAATATTCTATAAAAGATGGAGCACACAGAAGTAATAAGTATGACAACATTTCTTTCGTTTATGAATCATATTGTCGATTGGGTTAACACTGTCACATCCAGCGGCAGGGTTATTTACGTCGGGACAGTAATTTTCCATCTCCAACTTAATTTTGTAAAAGTTAATTACAAATTAGAATAAAATAAACACAGTTATGGAAGGCAGGGAAATGCTGAAATAAACATTACTGGGGGAAATATTTATGCAGGCTGCTCCTCGTGGAGATCATTGTGCTGGAGCCAGCGGCTGGCAGGCAGGGCACCCACATCACCCATTTGTTGGGTAACAAGAAGCTTTTGGCTTTCTCTACCAGAAAATGAACTGTTCTTGGAAGAACATAGGGTCTCAACTGTCATCCTAGTGAAACTCCTTCCTTTCCTAGTCTGGCCACTGGGGCCCAGACAGGTCACACAACTTACCACAGTCACAGCAAGGTCACGACAGCACGAGCGTGAGAATTCAGGGCCCCTGACACTAGGTCAGTCAACCTTCACTTTACTTTCAAGTAGATGTATTTTCATTTCTGCCTTTAAAGTGCGGGAAGAGGAGGCTTAAAGGTGGAGGGAAGTTTCTCCAAATTTCCCCTCAAGACAACCATGCCTGGGGAGATGGAAACTCAAAATACATGTATCCCTCAGGTGGGGACCTTCTCAGTTGAATTCCTCTTCCATCTTGCCACTGCCATTGGTAACAGCAAAGTTTTTTGGACAGACTTCCTACCAAAGCAACCCGGCAGAAGGGCAGGTTACACCACCGCAGGCTTCACTCCAGCCAGCCCCACCCCAGAGAGAAAGGAGCACCAGAGGGAGGAGAACCGAAGCAGAAGTGGAAGTAGAAAGCACTCTGGGCCCTTGGATAGGAAACTCTGGCCCTTCATCTACTTCCCTTGTTGTTTCTCCAATGCTCAGTTTGCTTTCCCCTGGGACTCACTCAGGTGTGTCTGTGCCTGGTCTCTGCAGAGGCCGGTGAGCTCTATGACACCTGCTTAGCTTCCTTCACGTCCAGTCTGCTCTTTCCAATCAAATGCACTCTCTTTCCCTTCCCGTCCTCACCATCACACTTGACCCACGGGGGTCTTTTGAAGTATCATGATTGACTCACTAGGTGAAAGACTTTTATATTTCGTTTTTAATAGAGCAAAAGTGACTCTAAATTTGTTAATATTCTTTAGGTTACACAGGACAAATTACAGATAAGTGAATCAGTAATGAAATTTGTAATGAGAATTTCTCAAGTATGAAATGTTGGCGCAAGGAAAGTTAATTGTGGGATTTTACAGCCATTATAGTTTATATCATAAATGCAAAAATGACTAGGGCCATTTAGTTACAGTAGGAACACACTAAATTTTTATGGAGTGCCATTTTGTTAAAGAGGTACTCGGAGCATTAAGAGCCAATGCCTCCTAACAGTGGGTCCAGGTAGCTTTCGAAACATCAAATAAATATGCTATTGCTACAAAATTGTTCCTTAGATACTATAATTGACACAATGACTAATGAGATGGGTTTATTCTCACAGCTTCACACACTCAATTTATAGTGTCTGAAAGTTATTTTTTTCTGCCATCCATAGACCTGGAAGGAACTAGAAAAATCCCTCTTGGAAAACACTATCTCTGCTGCTTCTCTAATTAACCTTCAAAAATGCATTTTGAAATATAGAAGTTGGTGCCTGGCATAGAAATTGGATTGTCTCAGAAAAAAAAAGACCCAAGTACTAATTTGTTCCTTATTAAATATCTGACATGTCAAAATTACAGGCAGTTAATGTTTTGGAGCCTTTCAACAGGGCTCAGGAACAGCTCTTCTTGCAGGTGAGGCTTAGTGGGGCAGTTGTGGAAACCAGTGCTCCCAGGAACTAGTGCCCATGCTGCCCCTTCACACCCCCAGCTCCCATCCAGCCTGAGTTCTGTGGGCATCAAACCCTCTTGTCTCTAGGGGAAAGAGGCTGTCTAAGGGGACAGACATGAGATTCTGTGCCTCCCCATCACCACAAGCTTGGGGGGTGCATCCCCTCCTTACCTTCTTATCCCAGGCCTCAAGAATCAAAAGATTTCATGGGGATTAGCATTACATTCATTCAGGACCCCTGAGAATATATCGGATTATTCTGGAAACCAAGGGTGTCACCCCCACCTTCCATTATTCAGTGAAGTCCTGTGGAGGAGACTCTTCTAAACAATATTCCTTTCCCCATCAAAAACAAATGAAGGGCATGTGTGGTCCCCATGCTTAACCAATGGAGCTAAAATTCAAGGACTCAATTTGGGAAAACCTGCATTCAAGACCCTGCCTGGTCACACAGTAACTGTGAACTTTGAGCTTCTGTGTCTGAGTAAGGAAAAACACAAATGATTTTTCCTCTTCCCTCACACCACAACGATCTGCACGGGAGACTTCTTGACCAAACGTGTGGGATTTCTCCCCACCAACAAGCAATCAGTTCTGCAACGGACATCAGCTGGGGGGCCTCCAATTCTGTTCCGGCACGACACACCTGGAGACCATGAAAGATCCCAAGGAGGCCGAAGGCTCAGTCCCACAAGACTCAGCTGACTCCCACTGCTGATCCCCAGGCCCCAGGTTGTTTCACCTGCACCACTAACTAACTGGCTATAAATTGGGGATCCCATGATCCCCTCCTTGGATTTGATTAATTTGCTAGAGTAGTTCACAGAACTCAGGGAAACACTCACTTATGTTAACCAGTTTATCATATAGGACAGTAGGAAACATGCAGGTGAAGACACATAGCAGAAGACACATGGGGGGCCGCAGAGCTCCCATCCCTCCCTGGTGTGCCACCCTCCACATCTCCACATGCTCAGCCATCCCGAAGCTCATCCTATCCTGTCCTCTTGGACCTTTACGGAGACTTCACTGGACAGGCATGATGGAGGCACGGACCACCGTGCGGAAATGTGACTGAACACAAAGGGTGCCATCCAACACTAACAGACGGAGTGCGGAACCCAGCAGGGCCTGTCTGTCCAGATCCTTCTTGGCCTGTGTGTGTGGCTTTCCTTCCCCAGGGATGGGGTGGGACCCCTTCTGAAATGGGGGTCTTATGCCCTACAGTCAGGCAAGGTAGGTCCAAGATTTTCTTTAGGGTCAGCTTCAAGAAAGAAAGGTGAGGAAGATTCCTGCCTTGGGGACAAAAAGGAGAGTGGGAAAAAGGAGGGCAGGAGAAAGTCAGAGAGAGGGGTTCTGTTTTCTGAGGCCTAAAGCACCCAACACGATAACAAAAGGGCTATGGGAGTTATGGGCCAGCAACCATGGGCAAAACCATCTTTTTTTAAATTTTTATTTTAATATTTCTATACCTATGCCTATACCTAGCTACATATACACACACTATATATACACATATGTACACATCACACACACGCACACACCCCATACACACCACACACATCACACACACATACATACCACACACATACATTCACATACATATCACATGCACACACACCACTCACATACACCAAACACATCACACATGCTCACACACATCCATCACACCACACACATACACATATACATACTCACATACATATCACACATTGCACTCATACACCACACACATACATATTATACAGGCACATGTGCCCACACGTGGAGTGAATCCTTGGCATTGTGAGGCATGCTCCCCAAGCCCTTAATTCCCCAAATTGCAATATTAACAATGGAAACATGGCTATATAAAGTCAGTGTCCTCATCTGAAAAATGAGAACATAATAATGGTATGTATTTCACAGGGTCTTTGTGAGAATCTGATAATTTAGTGAAGAGTCTGTAAATATAAAAGCAGGACAGCACATGTCCATAGCAGCGTTATTCACAGTAGGCAAGGGATGGAGCCCTCTGCAGCGTCCACCCACCGATGAATGAACAAGCAACATGTGACATATACAGGAGCCCATAGGGACTTGGTTCCAGGACCTCCCACAGACACCAAAATCTGTAGATACAAAATGGTGTAGCATTTGCATGTAACCTATGTATATCCTCCCAAATACTTTAAATCATCTCTAGGTTACTTACAATGCCTAATACAATGTAAACGCCATGTAAATAATTGTAATACAGTATTGTTTAGGGAATAACAAAAGTCTGCACATGTTTCATACAGATGCAATTTATATGTGTGTGTGTATATGTGTGTATATATACTTTTTTTTTGATACAGAGTCTTGCTGTGTCGCCCAGGCTGGAGTGCAGTAGCATATTTCAGCTCACTGCAACCTCTGCCTGCCGAGTTTAAAGCAATTCTCCTGCCTCAGCCTCCTAAGTAGGTGGAAATACAGGTGTGCGCCACCACGACCAGATAATTTTTGTATTTTCAGTAGAGGCAGTGTTTCACCATGTTGGCCAGGCTGGTCTGCTGACCTCAAGTGATCCATCCACCTCTGTCTTCCTAAGTGCTGGGATTACAGGTGTGAGCCGCGGCACCCAGCCTTTTTAATATTTTTGATCTGCATTTGGTTAAATCCATGGATACAGAACCCACAGATAGGCAGAGGCTCAGTGTACCTACAGCAGAATATGACTTAGCCTTAAGGAGGGAATTCTAACCCATGCTACAACATAGATGACCTTGAAGACATTATGCTAAGTGAAATAAGCCACTCACAAAAGGGCAAATGCTGCATGATTCCAGGTATATGACATCCTAGACATCCTGGAGTAAATTCAGAGACAGAAGGTAGAATGGTGATGGGCAGGGGCTGTGGAGGGAGGGATGGGGAGCTGTTCACTAGGAATAGAGTTTCAGTTTTTCATGTTAGAAGTGCTCTGGGGATGGGTAGTGGTGACGGTTGCACAACAATGTGAATGGACCTAATGATGCCGACTGTACTTCACAATAGTTAAGACGGTAAAGTTGACGGTATGGGTATTTTACCACAATTAAAAATAATTTCCATAAAGCACAGGCTACCAGGGGTTCCTAACCTGGAGTTTGTGCACCTAGAATGAACTCACCTGGGTCCGTGAATCTCTGGCTGGAGGGTCCCCACCTGTGCTCCAAGGATAGGCGGAACCCTGGGCCTACAAGGGGGCCATCAGGAGGTGGGAATGGGATGCAGGAGTGGAGCTCAGAGCCCACCAGAGACAAACCCAACTGACTACCCTTCAGTTCTGCCTAAGACCCTGTCCACTTCAACTTACCACTGACGGAAGTAACTTTCCTGCCAAGCTCCCTTCCTCTGGCGGTGGTGGAGATTCCACGCACCTTCTTCAGTGCCTCTCAGCCCGCGGCAGCTTCTGGGCCCACCTTGCTTCAGTCCCCAACCACAACCAGCAGGGGCTTCCTAAGGAACTGTATTGGTCGGTTCTCACGCTGCTACATACCCACGATTGCGTAATTTATAAGGAAAAAGATTTAATTTACTCACAGTTCTGCTGGGCTGGGGAGGCCTCGGGGAACATAATTGCGGCAGACGACGAAGCAAACGCCCTTCGTCGAGGTAGCAGGAGGAAGAAGTGCAGAGGGAAAGAGGGGGAAGCCTTTATAAAACCGTAAGATCTCGTGAGAACTCACTCGCTATCACGAGAACACCTCAGCCTCCCAAAGTGCTGAGAGTACAGGCGTGAGCCACCGCGCCCAGCAGAGCTAAAGGCTCTTGTATGTGATTACCCTTTGGGGTTGTGTAAATCTCTGTTTTGCATCCAGTGTGGTTGTAGGGCATATGCATTTGAGCCAAATCCTATTTTTCCCACTTCCTTCCATTATAAAATTAGAAGTGTGTTCTTAGAAGAAAACCGAAAATCGGCCGGGCGCGGTGGCTCATGCCTGTAATCCCAGCACTTTGGGAGGCAGGTGGATCACCTGAGGTCAGGAGTTCAAAACCAGCCTGGCCAACATGGCGAAACCCTGTCTCTACTAAAAATACGAAATTAACCAGGAGTGGCGGTGCATGCCTGTAATCTCAGCTACCTCGGAGGCTGAGGCAGGAGAATCGCTTGAACCTGGGAGGCAGAGGTTGCAGTGAGCCAAGGTCGTGCCACTGCACTCCAACTTGGGCCCGGCCTATGTTCTCCATTTTTTATGTCACGGTCCTTAACATTTTTTAACACATCTATAATATTTTTCTGTTTTCAATATTTATTTTAAACTGTCTACAAACACGTCACCATCTTAATTCCCCTCAACATCTCTCTTTAACTGAGGCATCCATTTGAACTCAGTCCTCCCATGTAACACAGGGTCACTGTGGCCCAATGCTGATCTCGAATGAGTAGCAAATGCTCTCATGGTTGGCACCCTTTGAGGTCATAGCCAACCAAAACCCACAGCTCTTTTCCACATGAACCACTGAGATTGTGTTTGTGTAGTTGACTCTATGAACCTAAATGCAGGACTTTGCATTATTTTTATTAGTTTCCTCATCATGGTTTCAGCTGTATGTCAGCCAATCAAGAACATTTCGAATCCTGATTATGTCATCTGTAAAGGAGCTGTTTCTCCTTGATAACAGATGTGCTATGTCTACAAACTTGATACGCATTTCTTCTCAGTGCTCAACTAAATCAACAATAAAAATACTCAACAGAGCCAAGCACGAGCCCCACATAGCCTCTGGAAGCCTGTTCCGTGTCTCAGAACTCTCCTAAGTTACTGAATTCTTGGGGGAAGGACCATGCCCAGCATATGGGGAGCACCTAACACACACTAGTGGAATAAATTCAAAGGAGGAAATTTGAGTTCTGCATGTTTTTTTTATTAAAAGACATAACCACAGTTTAAGTAAGACTTAGGTGTGATTACAGGTAACAATATAGAAATATGTCTAGAATCCTGTTGAATACATGGCATGTAAGAAAAGTCAAATGCACCTTTCACTGAAGATGCAATTGATGATAATGACCTCTTCGGTTTTAAGAAATTATTATAGATGAAAATAGAAGATGAATTAGCCTTAATGAACATACTTACTTGTTATTCTTCCCTGCTGGTGACATTAGCTATATTCCACCTTTGGTGGCAATGCACACATTGTCATAGTTGGGGTCCTGGAGAGTAGATTGCTGAAAGAGCCCACCGTGCCACTCTGGGTCCTCATTCCGAAAGGCCATGGTCAGCTTCCTGGATTCTGCTGCCCTCCACTGTGAAGAGCTGGGCACCCAGGCTGCTTGAAGCCAGTGGGCAAGGGAGAAACCAACAGCCAGGGCCGCGCGCCAGGCAGTCTCTCCTTGAGCATTGCTTCCCTGCAGGACTCAGTGTGAGGTGCTGCCATTGCCAGTCGTCTCACCCCATCCACTGGGACGTGAATCCTAATGTTACTCGATTTTCAGATATCTCGTCTTTGCCCAGCCCTGTAGTTAAGCAGCGGTACCTGCCACTTTCATACTGGGAGACCGATCATAATAACAGCTGGCATCGTCGGCTGTCAGCAGTGCGTGTGTGCGTTGTGTCATGGCACAAAGAGCCCTGTAATGGAGGCTGTGCTTATTCCCCTCATGAACAGGGGAAGGAAGCTGAGGGAGGGGGTCACTTGCCCAAATCAAAGCTGAGAAGTGCCTGCTGACTCCACAGTGCCTGCTCGTCGACTTTCCTGCCTTCTCATTTTACAGTGAACGTGGTTTGGTTAAATTTAATTGCACAAATAACTTCTGGATTCCCATCACATATCAGGCAAATGTTACACGTCATAGAGGTTTCAAGTCAAAAGGCAACATTCCTACCTACCTGCATGGGTCTTAACGACCCATGGGACTAGGTTTTGCTGTGGCAACAACCTCAAACCCTCAATGACTTAAAACGGCAAAAATGTGTCTCTCATCCATGCTACAGGTGCGTTACGACAGCTAGGGATTGTGCATGATTGTCACACAACCATGCATGTCACACAGTCATGCACAGTCCCTAGGCCGACAAAACAGCCACCAGTGCAAACACCGAAGACCTCTGAAGAGAGGGAAAGAGAGAGATAGAGTGCTTGCTTCAGGAGTTGAATGTTCATCCCAGAAAGGACACGCACTGCTCCCTCTCCCACGCACTGCCTAGGACAAGTCCGTATCCCTGACCCAGAGGGGCTTAGAAGTATAATCCTTCTATGATGGCCACCCTATGGACTAGTCCCGAGACTGAGACAAGCACACTAGTCACTGTCACACAAGGCAGAATGTGGTGCCTCACAAGATACAAGCCACAGGTCGAAAAGGTTTTCAGGAAAAGAAGATAATTGCCCTTGGTGAGATCAGGAGAGGCTTCAGGGAGAAAGAACAGACTTCGGGAGATGAGTGAGATTGCAGTAGGCAAAGACGAGGCTGTGAGGGGGGATGAGAACCTAGGGTCAGAGAACAGTAAGAGGAGAGGCCCAAAGAGAGGAGTGAGGAGGTGATCTGGAGCAGAGGCCCGGTGGACATAGAAAAACAAGCTGGACACCAGAGCTGAGCCCGTGCAGAGAAAACTGCTCCCAGTGTCATTGGTCTTTCGGAGGTGCTGGAGGAGGCAGCTGTGACATGATCAGAGATGCGCTTACAGCATTTCTTCAGACAGCCGCTCGGACAGGAGCTGGAGGTTGTGGCTGCAGGGGCAGGTGGGAGGCTGTCACAGTATCTTGGGTGGGAGAGGAGGGCCTGGGTTAGGGGTGCTGATGAGGATGGAAAGTAGAGGAAGGGTCTGAGACATGATGTGGAAAGAAAACCCGCAGAACCCCAGAATCGGAGATGCTAGAAGGTTAGATAATTAAAGGCTATTGGGGTGTGTGGCGAAGGAAAGAAAACGCCCCGATTCCAAGCCTACGCAATGTACTTGAATGACATTGATGATTGTTTCCAAGAAACCATGAGTGACTTCCCCCACAGGGTCAAGCCAAGTTTCACTTTGGTAGATGACAACAGGCCGCTGGTCCCAAGATGTCCTATTTGGGCAAGAGCTTTCTGCCAAACCTATCAAACATTTTCCTCTCCAAGGAGCACTTGGGTTAATTCACTAAGCGTTCTGCAGAATATGCATGCTAACACCTAGACACTGACACTGACCATGCAAAATGCTTTTATGACCTATACTTTCTTCAGACCCCTTAGTGTAGGGGCCTGGAGGTGGCAAAAATATGCTTCCTGTCTGCCTTGGACTTAGAAACATACTTATTTTATAAAAAGTATTCTTGGAGACTTTAAGGAGCTACAACATGTTGGGAAGTTTATTCTACGTGCACAAGCAAGAATTCAATTCAGGAAACCTGCGATAGGTAACAGAGTGTTTTGCAGTGTCTGTTCCATGTTATACACTGGTCACCATCATGAAGTCCAAGGTCTACTTAACTCTCCCTAGATGTAACTAAAATCAAAATCCACCAGAGCTAAGGTTATTTTAATTTTTATATGGTATGCACACATCAGAGAAGCTCAGCAAATACCTGCATCTAATCTGCAGATACCTAGCTCTTTTCTTATTTTTCCTTCTTTTCTACATGAAGAATAGCATGCCATAAATACTGTTTGCGATTTCGCTTTTTTCACCGAACAACAGGACATGAGATAATTCCTTTTTTCAAAATAAGGCATGAATTTCAAAAGGCTGAGAAATGCTATGCAGACTGGATTAACTCTCACTACTTAAAAATAGAAGATTCTAAATGGGACACTGGAATGGTCCACTAATTTAGAAAACTAGTCTAGAAAGACGAGAGGGCCCTTGCTTTCTAAGATCTGCCAAGGAAACTAAAGAGACAAAATGGACATACATAGAAAAAAATTACATCAATCTCCTGGGAAGAATCACATCTTCCTGATATGCCAGGAAAAAAGATATCAGACAGTGACAACTTTGCCAAAGAAATGCCAGGTGGAAGGCTGGGCGCGGTGGCTCACGCCTGTAATCTCAACATTTTGGGAGGCTGAGGCGGGCAGATCATGAGGTCAGTCGTTTGAGACCAGTCTGGCCAACATGGTGAAACCTGGTCTCTACTAAAGATAAAAAAAATTAGCCGGTTGTGGTGGTGCGCACCTATAATCTCAGCTACTTGGGAGGCTGAGGTAGAAGAATTGCTTGAATCTGGGTGGCGGAATTTGCCGTGCGCCAAGATCGCACCTTTGCACTTCACAATATCAAAAAAAAAAAAAAAAAAAAAAAAAACAGCCTTTAGCTTTTAGCTCTCTTGCCTATTTAGCAACCAGACCTTGCCATGGCACGTTACAGGCACAAGATGCCACGACTGTATTATGTGCTGCTGTTGGAGAAACTGGGAGGGACGGGTGACCATTTCCCACAGTCTTCTCCAAGCTTCCACATCCCAGCCTGCTGGACAACAAATTAGTTGAAATTCCAGTGGGAAGGAAGTTTATGTGACTCTTTTTCTCCGTATAATAGATGCTCTGTTGAGTCGCGTGTTTCGTGCTGTGACAATTCATTCCTGCACTTGTGACAGGACCGCCAGCTGACTTCTCTATGCTCAATTAGGAGAAAATGCATATTTTAATCTGCCCCGTGGTGAAGTACCACTTTGCTCGGTGGCCTTGGCAGACCAGCCATTTAACCATTTAGGAGATAGAAGCTCCTACTCCAGCCCGTCATGTCCCTGCCAGCAGCCTCTCTAGTCTCGTTTTGTTGCCAACACTTCCCAGGTTTCAAAGGACAAACAATTAAAGGCCACTCCATCACTCTCCCAGCCGCTGTGCTGTGGTCCGGCTCCTTCTGCAGTGGCCGCCCCCCTGGCTGCTGGCAATGGGCTTAGTGCAGTGTGCACGGAGGGGCAATGCCTCCCTCCCTGGCCTGGGGGTGGAGTGCCCAGCATGGAAGCCTGCACGGAGCCTTTCTGCTCCCCTCCCCCTGGCTTCAGAAACTGGAGGGGCCGTGCCAGCTGCCAGCTCAGCTCTGGCATTGGAGAGTGGGCCCATCCTGGGATGCCCATGAGGGCAGCTTTTTAAACTGGCCGTGCCCACACCGTCTCCTCACCATGGCCTCTGCCCCCCTGTGGAGAATGAGATTCTGCTTTTTGTTTGTTTGTGTGCTTTCTGATGTATGAGATGATCCCTGAGACATTTCTTCCTTTCCTTCTGTTCCACGTTCCTTCTCCCTCGGGCCAGTGCAGACACCCCATGGTGCTTCCAAGGCTCACACAGACCTGGAATTTGGTCTTGAGCTTCCACTAACTGACTTCAGTTATTTGGCCTCTCTAAAGCCTTCTCATTTCCAGAGGGGAAGAGTAACAGTCCTCACCTCATCAGTGTCTGAGGATGACACAAGCAGATGCTCAAAGGGTTAATGACGACAGAGCTCTTTCCTGTGCTCCCAGAAGGCACTGGGACAGGTGGGTGCCTCATCTCATTTAATTCATGCAAATATCCCATAATTATCCCCATTTTACAAAGGTGGAAACTGACCCTCAGAGGAACCAACAACCCCACAGAGCTAGTGAAGGGCTGAGCACTGCTGGGAGGGGGCTGCATAAAGGGCTGCATAAAGGTCGGCTTCATTTTCTCCCACAGCTCAAGGAGGTCGGGACTGGAGATGAAGCCAGACCCCTAGGAAGGTGGAATCCGCAGTGACCAAGCCCTGAGCCCAGGGGTGGGTAAAATGTCCATAGAGTCTTCTCAGAGCCAAGCACTTTGCTCTTTCCATTTCAAAACTAGAAGAATCCCCTGATTTGTAATTGTCCCTGATTTTTTTGTTAACCAAGTCTTCCCATACGGTTTTCTATAACTGCAGCTGACAGCCCAGGGTCAGGCTTGAGCTGACAGCCCAGCCCAGGCCCAGACGCTCTGGGTTTCTGTTTATGGAGCCGCAGTCACTAAACCTTCTCTGTGAACCTAAGGAATAAGACCAGACAGTGGGGTGGGGACCAGACAGTCATCAATTCTGTGCTAGATTCTCCCACTTCCGATGCTTTTCCAGAGCCTGACTTGTTGCTTCCAGCCCCCTCCACTAAATCACAGCTGCTTAGGGGCAGGGGAGGCACCAGCCACAGGATCCAGGGCTGTTTTTCTAAGAGGGGAATCACAGGCATGCACCAGCCTTCCTTTCCTCCTCTGTCCCTCTCCACTATACCTCTTCCTTGTTCCAGCAAAGCAGCATTAAAGGATCAACCATCCCTAGAGGAGCCCTGGGGTCCCACTGATAACACTGAAGGGGAGAAACCAGCATCAGACCCACCGCACTTGCCCTGAAATGGACAAAGCCTTCCCACAGGGCCTGGGCCAATGGGCTGCCATTTTCTCCTGGCTCCACAAAGCTTCTCTCTAGAAATGAGTGTGTCCCATTCTTCCTGGCTGCAAGGTGAATTTTCATAGCTACACAGCCTTTCCTGTAAGACCTGAAACTGTCTGCCACTTGTAACACTTTTCCCTGCTCTGGAGCTGTATGTCACAGTTGTCCACGTGCAGATGTTTAATCCTTCCCATACTAATTAATCCACTAGCCCAACCCACTATCTCCCTTACTATCTTTACAGGAACTTTTATTACAATGTTAAGCTCACACTGATTCCTCATCTGGAAAGGGCAAGAGGAATAGAGCCCACTTCACATGGGGCTCTATTGGGTTGGCATGGGGGTGAGAAGAGTTCTGCGCCGGGCCTGGAGAAGGCCTCTCAGCACCAGCCCAAAGCCTCACAACCCAAGGCATGTTTTCCTGCAGAGGCCCCAAGCTTCTTGAGGAAACGTTGCTGCAGCCCCAGCGAGAAGGAGACCCTCCAGAGCTATTTTGGATCGCCTCATTTCTTGTTCCTTTTGTCCATTGTGGGACTTCTTTTCCTTTAAAAGTTGGCCGGATGCAGTTGCTTTTGCCTGTAATCCCAGCACTTTAGGAGGCCAAGGTGGGTGAACCACTTGAGGTCAGGAGTTCGGAAAAAAAAAAAAAATAGCTGGGCATGGTGATGGGTGCCTGTAATCCCAGCTACTTGGGAAGCCGAGGCAGGAGAATTGCTTGTACTCAGGAGGCAGAGGTTGCAGTGAGCCAAGATCGCACCACTGCACTCCAGTCTGGGTGATAGCGTGAGACTCTGTTTCAAAAAGAAAAAAATTAAATTAAAAATGTTTTAAAAGTGAATGTGGGGCATTGCTCTGCCAGAAAGAGGAGGAAGGGAGAAAATGCAGACTGGCATCATGGACACTTGAGAGCCAAGCCACCCCATGCGGCCTATGCCCAGAATGCCCCAGAGCTGGATTGATGTGCTGCTTTCGTCATCTTAAAATGCTGAAAATGTTGTGAACAAGGGGTCCCACAATGATGTAGCTGGTTCTGGAGAGAGCAAACATTTGTTGAGCACATTCTACTCTCTAGGCCAATGGCCAGCAAACTCTGCTGCATGTTGGAATCACCCAGGGGCGCCTTTAAACTCTCGCTGCCCAGGCCACACTGCAGACCATGAAGCAGAGTGTCTGGGGGGAAGACAGGCCTCAGGATTTCCCAAAGACCTGGGGGCTAGGATTCCCAGGCAGCACCACTGGGAATCACTGTTGCAGGCGACAAGTCTGTGCCCGTGATAAGAGGTGTTGGGACTCTCACTGCCCAGAGGAGGACACTGAGGTCCAGGGAGGTAGAACAGCGTGTCCAAACCCATTACCTGTCGTGGTAGGTGTCATGGTACCTGACGTGACTCCCCAGTTTGCCTGAAGCCAGCCTGCTCTGCTGTTAGTTAAATTTGGCCATTCTTAAATTCTGCTAGTTTCCGAGTAAAACGGCAAGGTATCCATGCCTTTCCACTCTGAGGAAATTACTTCTAAGCATTTCTCTGGATCTTGCCCATAAAAGGGGAACTTTTGCATGCAGTGTCCACACACACGCAGAATTCTGTGTGGGACATGCAGGCAGACATCCAGAAACTTCCCGAGCCAGCCAAGCTGCAACCGGGCGGGCTGTTTCTGTGTTGCAGAGACATTTCCAAGCGCTTCCCTCACTGAGGCCTGTCACCCTCTCAGGGGAGGGCACCTCCTTTCAGCGAAAGTCACCTGGCCTGTTTCAGAGGGTCCTGCATTTCCCCTTCCTGGGGCGCCACCTTCTACCACCCCGCTGTCTGTGGGTTCAGAGCCCCTGAGCCTGTGGACATGGGAGGGTCGACCCTGCTCCTGAGCCAGCACCGCCCACAGATGCTCTTTTCCATTTCTGCCTTTTTCCCAAACAAGAACTTTTGTCCAAGCGTGCAGGGTTTCCATTCCTCCACGCTCACCTACTCTGTGCCCGTTTCCTGTCTCAAACCCTGGCTGGCTTGCTGCGGGCCTGTGGACGGAGTACATTTGGAAAGAAAAGGGGATATTTGCCTGCAAATTCTGGAGACATCAGCTGGAGGCTCCTAGTGTTTGGGGAGTCTCGCCTGCTCCCACCAGGACTCACCACTGTCTCCTGGCCAGCAGAGAGCTGACTTTGGGGAGAAGAACGTGGATGTGGCCACTCTGTTTCTCCACCCTCTGCCTGCAAACCTGCAAAGAAGTCCAAGGCCTATGGTAGATGGAGGCCCTCAAATGTGTGTGGAGGTTTACGTGCTTTTTAAAAATCAGTTTTAAAGGCCACAAGACCACTTTCTTCCCGCAAGGCTATAAGCGGCTATGTTTCCCCAAAGGGCTGCTGAGTTGTTAAAAATCACATTTGCTATTTCTCAGATCGAATTGTCCTCAACTGAATATTTCTGACTGTCCAAGCAACAGTGCAAGGCCTCAACCAACCTCTCCTGGTCCAGGCTGAAGCCAGAGCATGGAAGGCCGCCTTGCACCCTGGCGGGCTAGTGACATATCTATCATTCCTCGTTTTAAGAAAAATAGAACACTTCTTTAGGAGTTCTATGACTGTGCCTCTCTCTGGGTTGGTATGCGCTCTGGCTTTTCACCTGACTGGGTAAGATTGACAGTGTGATGGGTAGAGCTCCTTTCTAGAATGTTCCAGGTTTCTGGCCAGGTGCAGTGTCTCACACCAGGAGGAGGCTGAAGCGGGAAGATCACTTTGAGGGCAGCAGTTTGAGACCTGCCTGGGCAACATGGCAAAACTTCATCTTTACAAAAATTTTTTAAAATTAGCCAAGCGTGGTGACTCAGCCACTTGGGAGACTGAGGCAGGAGGATTGCTGGAGCCTTGGAGGTCCAGGCTACAGTGAGTCATGATCACGCCACTGCACTTCAGCCTGGGCGACAGAAGGAGACCCTGCCTATTTCAAAAAAGAAAAATAAAAAATTAGGTTTCTAATGACCCTTGTCACCTTGTCTTTGTTACAATGCAGGCTACACACCTTTGCGTCCCATCACAATTTAAACAGAATATGCCCTGTGGAAGATTCTACAAGGCCACATCTAATGGAAGCAGTGAGCACAGTGGGATTAAACTCAAAGGTGTCTGACACATCTGCTAACAAATGTCCTCCTCTGAGTCCATGGGGAGAGATGTGGATGGCAGTCTCGGGTGTTGTTATTCCTGCAGGTAGCTTTAATAGTCAGAATCAGCCATCGGATGTTTTTCCCAGACAGGCTGGTATCTCATTAGAAATGCAGTAAGTAGAATTTAATGCAATTGAAAAGAAATCCAACAGACTCCAATCTAAAGAATGTCATTTTAGGAAAATAGCAGCAACTTACAATTTACTGCCCCTAAATTGGAAAATCAGTTTTAGAACATTGTAAACTTTTAATTGCATGCAGCCTGAAAACAGGTTTAAACCAGGAAGGAGAGGAAGAAGAGCTCAGTTACTGAACACCTTCGAGTCTGTGCAAGGCGCAGTCTTAGGATTTCATTTTATCCTCGCCACAGCCAGATGAGATTGGAGTTCCTTCCTCTGAGTTATAAATAAGGACATTGAGGCTCAGCAAGGAAAGTCTTTTGCTCAAGGTCACTAGGGAGAAAGTTGCAGGGTTTAGACTAGAAGTCAAGTCCATCTGGCTATAAAACCTGTAATCTTTGTTTCGTTTTTCGAGACAGGGTCTCGCCCTGTCTCCCAGGCTGGAGAGCAGTGGCTCAACCTCGGCTCACCGCAACCTCCACCTCCCAAGTTCAAGTGATTCTCCTGCCTCAGCCTCTGAGTAGCTGGGATTACAGGTGCCCACCACCACACATGGCTAATTTCTGTAGTAGAGACGGGGTTTCGCCATGTTGACCAGGCTGGTCTTGAACTCCTGACCTCAGGTGATCCACTCACCTTGGCCTTCCTAAGTGCTGGGATTACAGGCATGAGTAACTATGCCCGGCCAAAACCTGTAATCTTTGAATCCACCATGAAACATCTGCCTGGAAACATTTCCTTTCTTTCACAAATGGACCCCCATGACTGCCACTTAGGTGGTTCCAGAAAATGGCAGCTGCTTCTGCCTCCCCAAGCTTCAGATCCACTCACGACCTGTGAAACAGGCTCACTGCCTGGGAGTGGATGCAGGAAGTCTTGGAAGGTGCAGCTCACTTCTCTTCAAATTGCATCCTAAGAGATCTCACTCTCATAAGCTCTTCCAGAGTACATTTGGAAAGGCAGTTTTATTTATTTATTCATTTTTTTCCTTTTTAATTTTAGGTTCAGGGGTCCATGTGCAGGTTTGTTACCTAAGTATATTTCTTGTGTGATGCTGAGGTTTGGGCTTCTAATGATCCCATCTCACAGGTAGTGCACAGAGGACCTGATAGGTAGTTTTGCAACCCTTCTCCCGCCCTGCTCCCTTTTTGGAATCCCCAGTGTTTATTGCTCCCATCTTTGTGCCTGTATGCACGCAATAGTTGGCTCCCACTTATAAGAACAGTGATTTTTAGTTTTCTTTCCACATTAATTCACTTAGCGTAATGGCCTCCAGCTGTATCCATGTTGTTGCAAAGAACATGATTTCATTCTTCTTTACAGCTGCATAGCATTCCGTGGTGTATCTGCACCAGGTTTTCTTTATCCAGTTCACCCTTGATGGGCACCTGGGTTGATTCCATGTCTCTGCCATTGTGAGTAGCGCTATGATCAACTGTGGCGTCCAGGTGTCTTTTTGATAGAACAATCTGTTTTCCTTGGAGTATGTGCCTAGTAATGGAATTGCTGGGATGAATGGTAGTTCATTTTTAGTTATTTCAGAAATCTCCAAACTGCTGGAAAGCAAGTTTTAATATACAAACACCCTCTTCCTCCACCTCCAGAACCTGGACGTCCTTTCTAGCTCCATCTCTGCTAATCACCCTCCTGCTCCCCCGACCTGGCTTGCATTAGACTTGCTGTTTGCTATTCCCTGGTAAATCTCATGAGCATTGGCTGAAGCAGTTTCTCTTTTCTGGGATGCTCTGACCCTCCACATCCAGCTATGCTTTTCTCCAGGCAGCATTCACGAGGCCTCTGTTGTCTGAGTGTCCTTCGCTGCCAGGTAGGACAGAACAAGGGCAAGATACTGATATATGTGCTGAACAAGACACCGTTCTAGCCACACAGATAGTCCGGCAAACCGGAAGAGCAGCAGCATCCATTCTTGCACCTTGTATCTTGTGTTTGCACCTTTTTGGTGCCTTTGCCCATGTGTCTGGCTCTGGAGTTAGGATGGGCCTGTCTGCCTCCACGTACGGAGTTAGAGCGAATTTCATGTTGCACTCCACAGAGCTCTGCACGGAGCTTTGAGAATGTTTTGTATCTAATTACATGATATAGGGGGCACAAAAATGTTCTCCCTGGCTCTGTGAGATTAAATGCTGAGAAGCATCCAGAAAGTATGGTTCTGGGCGTGGGTGACTAATCAGGCTACATAAATGACAAAAGCTCTCTTGTCCTACAGCAGGTTATTGAGAATCATACCTTGCCTTCGGTTCATTTTGCTCACATACTCTAAAAAGTAAAGGCCCGGAAAGAACAATTTGCAAGGCGGTGGTGCCAAGGTCATTTGTTTGCAACATGATGCTCTGTGGGAAGTGAGAGGACCAGCAGCGGCAGCGAACACAGGGCCTTCCCTCCCCTGTGCAGGTGCACCCAGCAGCATGGGAACCCTGGGTCTGGAAGGCTTCAAGGGAGGTGTCCATTCAGCCCAGGCTCTGAGGAGAAGAACGCCATTGGCACCACCTGGGATGCAGCCACTGACCTGCACAGCACCTACGCCCCCAAGTGATGCTCAGTGAGTCATGTGAAACCACAGCCCACAGCTTCCCAGATACAAGAGGAAAGAACTGGGCCAGAGGGAGAGAGGGAGCTGCCATGTTTCTTCCTTTCCATCCTCTTTTACCTTCTGATTATTGTTTCTGATGGCTCCGTGATGAAATAAACCATTCATCACAGCCTCTTCTTAGGCGCTCCTCCTTCCAAGTCAGAAACACAGACAGGGCTTTCCCAGGAAGCTTTCTAGGACCCCGCTGCCCACTGTCCTCGGGAGAGCGCACTGGTTCTGTGCATGGCCCTCTGTGGTATGGGCACAGATAGCATTCCCTGCCAGGCTGCCGTGGTACTTTTCATCCAGAAATGGCACTAATGGAGAATGAGTGAGGAAACAGACCCCCATCTTGTGAGGCCCTGTGGACTCAGCTAGCTCTAAAAAGTCAATAGCTCAGCGGATGCACAGCTAAGAAAGCCCCGCCACAGGGAGCAGGGACTGAAGAGGGAGGCGATGAGTTCATTAAGGGAGGGGCTGCCAAAGGAGATGGAATTCCAGAGGGCAGGGAAATGATCTTTTGACTTCAGTTTACTGTGATCTGGGCTTCTTGCGATTTCTGTAAGAACTGCTTGGAAAAAACCCAGTCGCTACACGAAGTTCTCCTTTCCACACTGAATGCTATCAGTGGCTCTGATTCTTAAGTGTTTATGGCAGGCTAAGCACTGTACATATGCCATCTCATCAGTCATCACAGCAGCACAGATGGGGAAACTTCATCCTTGTGTTCCAGAGAGGGCTCGCCCTAGGCCACATAGCTAGAAAGTAGGAAACTTGGGACTCGAACCTGGGCCTCCCTGCCTCCGTAACCTAACAGGACATTCTTGCGCTACACACACACAGAGCAGTTATGCCCTTGGGGCTCTGGCCTTTATGATAAAATTCTAAACCTACTCTCAGCAGAGCAAACATTTGGTCTTCTGTGTTTCCTGCCTAACCTAGAAAGGTGCCTGCCACAAAATCGAGATTTACCAGAGTCCTTGCTTCGGCAGTCTTGCTATACTGGCAGATTCACACCTTGATGAGATTGCTATGAGGAAAGTTGATTCAAGGTCTTGGGATCACTTTTTGCACAGTTTTCACTACCCAGGTTTATTAACTGGGAGTTTGTTGTCAGGACACGTGGCCAGTGCTTCACATGACCTAGTAACACGGAAGGAGGGAGCCCCTTAACCCATCCCCCTGAGCGAGCCCACCTCCTGCAGGGACACTCTGATGTGTGTATCATAAATTCAGCCATTGTGTCTGCAAGCGCCTTGGCTGTAGCTGATTTTATGAGATATCACAGTGCTGTGCCATGCACCTGTGTAGCTGAGAACAGAATGCTCGCTGTGGAGACGGAAAAAAACAGCCACTGGAAGGAATTCAAGCAGTTCCCTTTTGTTAGCAATGAAAGTGGAGCACATGGCCTGGAGTAACTTTCTAAAAGATCATTGAAAGAAACTCACGATTTTCTACTTTATATCCACATCCTTTAATCCTTTGGCTAAAATTTCATGTACCCACCGAAGTAACCAGATTTATTTTGCTCCCCACCAGCCAAGATGTTAACGAGACCCTTTGGCTTTCCCTCTGCCCACTACCTTTAACCTGGGCCAATTAGGTTGGGAACTACACTGCCCCCTGGCCTCAAAAGAGGACACTTGCTCGGAATTGTCCTTGAATGCTGCTGTCCCTCTGTGGGAATCAGAAATTCCAGAACCTGAGTGTTTAACCCTTTCCACGCCATGGACAGGCCTCAGGTTCCAAAGAGCAGAGCATGTCTCACAGGCAGACCTGATCTTGATCTGGAAGACCAGCTTCAGGGTTGCCCATATGGAGAAGAGAAAATGACCAGAGAACAAGTGTGCTCACAGCCCTTGTGGGAATTGGGGGTAACTGTGCCCACCTGGGGGGCTTTTCTGAAGACACTAACTCAGAGCAGACTAAGATAGGAGAGGGGCCTTGTTTTCTTGCGTGGCTCATCTTTGCCTCTGTTTCTCCATCAGTTCGGAGTGAAAGATGTAGCCCACGGTGTTGCTCGTGATTTCAGAGGAGAGTTGAAAAGGAGGGGAATGGAATATTCGCAAGTGTCTACCTATCAGCAAAGCCTGCCAGGTATGTTCTCTCATCTCCGGGAGCAGCAGCTTCCCTTAATCTCCTTTTAGACTTTCGTTCACTCTGATCACAAGGACTTTACAAGAGGCCCTCCTTGACCGCAGGCCTGAACTTGGCCCTTTATTTGTAAGTGAACTCAGCAGTGTCGCTTCCACAGCCTTCTCTAACCATCTCATGTGACAGACCTGCCAGCTGTGCCAGTGGCCTCGGGGTGCTGGAGGCTACGCCCAAGGAAGGGGAAGCGTCAGAAACAGCAGGCTCTCTGAACGCACCTTTCTGCACGAAAATCTCTCCAGGCATCGTGCAGGCCGCGTTCTTTCTTTCCCCCCTGAGCCGTCTGGTTTTCACAGCGAGTTATACTGTGAAGAGCCTCACCTGGCTTTGAGACCACTTCCCCTTGGCCCAGCTCAGCAGCTCATCTTCAGTAAGTGCCTGTTATGTCCCCAGACCATTCCAGAGAGGGTGACCGACTGTCCGGATTTGCCAGGACTCTCCTGCCTGGAAGACCTCCCAGTGTGGGGCGGACTGGGATCATCAGTCACCTCAGCAGGGGACAGCAGGGATCCTCTGGCTGTTTCTTTAGTGACCTGAGTGGCTCATTTGGGAGGCTGCATGTCCGAGCAGGCGAAGCACTTACAGTGGAAGCAAGTCCTGTGATGCTATCAACTTGCTTCTTAACCCTAGGTCAGTCAGTTACCTTCCCTGTGTTTCAATTCTTTTTGCCACCTGTATGGTGGGAATAATACCTATTTGTCCAATTCCTAGGATGCTGTGAAAATTAAATTATATAGTAGCTGCAAAATACTTTGGCTTCCTCGGAGCTGGACACCGCCTGAACCTGAGTGGAATGAGTGTGCACTTCTTAATGGCCTCCATCTCCGGCCAGGCTGCCTTGGAACACTAGAACAACTCTCTCCCTGGGAATCACATCCTCACCCCACCCAAACACCTTGCCCCGTGCAGTCCTAGTCAGCCCCATCTCCATGCCTGCCTGCCACCGTGAAGGACCTTGCTCCCAAGCAGACTTTTACTAAGTGCTGGTATCCGAGAGTTGTCAGGTATTTTCAGATGCATTTTCACATGGAGTCCTCATCACAACCCCGAGAGATGGGCATTACAATCCTAGTTTGCACATAGGAAAAATGACCCAGCTTACCAGTACGGGGAATAGACTATTCAGTCATTCATTCCACAAATATTGAATAAATACCTACAACTTGCCAGGCTGTGTGAGGAACTCGACACAGCGATGGAGCAGGGTTTTGAACTCCAAGCCCACTGCTTTGCCTGGCGCATCTGGCCCCAGTCTCACGGATTCCTTTCCCCACGTACAGCTCTCCCTGAGTCACTGGGCAGCACAGACTCTGTCGAGCACACTTAGTTCAGTCAGCCTGTGGCTCCTTCGCCCATCAGATTGCCAGATGTGTGAGGACAGGAACTGTTTTTATCTTTGCATCTCCAAATTTGTCTGAGAGCAAGTCCCTCAATAAAGGAGCATTGAGGGTAATTGAGCTGGTTTGCTGGATATACAGATCCTTCCTTGGGAAGCCAGGCACCAAAACCACGCCCTGGTTCTCTAGTGGCATTTAAAACAGAAGCCCCTCTTTTCCATGAGGCACTCAGAGCACTTTCTAGATCCTAGGTAATGAATCCATGGCACACCCTGGAAGAAGAGGGAACAGGAGCAAGAAATGCTGCCTTCATTTTACTGACGGAGAAATTCAGCACAGAGCAGCCCATGCCTGTCCTGGTGTCAGATGGGAAGGCAGCAGAGGACCAGGGAGATGGAGTCTCCTCCTCGCTTCATGTTCCATCCATCCTGTCCTCTGGATCCTGCTGTGCCTCCAGGGCGGAAAGAGCCACTCTGCCCTACAGGAACTGCCATGCACAGCCCTGATGCCTGGATGCAGAGCTCTGACCCAGATTTCCCAAGGCCTGAAACAGTTATTTTAATCTAATGTACAAATGGAAAAATTTGGGTCATAAAATTAAAATCGGTAACTGCAATCATAGCTTTTAAGTTAACCTAAGATGAAAAATTTTTATTCATTCTTTCAGGGCAGGAATTTATATTTGTTCCCTAGGACAGTGACTGGCACACAGGAACAGCTTAATAAATATTTATTAAATAAATGAGTTTATTTGTTCTCTTATTTAACTTTGGTGAGATGCAAAGGTTGGACAGGTTGGAGTCCTGTTTTAATGACTAAGTAAGCCTCACTTTAAAAGACCAGCATGGATGTTTGCACACCAATGATAATGATGATGATCAATCCTGACTGACTGCTTGTAAAGCAAAAGCTCCTGCTTCCCTCATGTAAGTCATGTGTGCTAAGTTTTGTGTTCCTGATTTTTTTTCTTTCATCAGTATCTCTTAAAGGACCCTCTTTTTTTCATCAGCTCATTACTCTGTCAGAAGGCCACCTGCAATTAACGGTGTGATTTTGGCTGTGGAATACTGTGGAATGAGCTAATTCACAAGGGGTTCAACTGTGCTCTGTTAGCACAGGGTTCAGTTTGGCCAATGGACACCGACCATTTTTCCAAAGAACTCACAAGTCTTATGTGGAATTTTCACTAAGTTACATTTTGAATACTAATTTGCACTATCCGTAAGATATAACTTTCTAAACCAAGGCAAGCTTTGGCCTAGCCCCTATTTCAGCTGTGCCCAAGGAAACAGGGTATCAATTCAATTTCACTGTATTTGCCCTTCTTCCTCTACTTTCTCCCCCAACAAAATCCATTTTGTGTAACAGTAAAAGAGAGCTTTGATAAAAGAATATAACAAGTAGTCATGATTGCCACTCACGGGTCCCTCCCTGCCCCTTCTCCCAGGCACGTAGTAGGATTTTGCTTCTCCAACCCCTTGAAGTCAGACAGGCCATGAGACTTGCTTTGGCCAATGGCATGCGAGCAGCGATGATGAGGGTCACCTCCCTGTGGAAGTCTTTGAGAGCAGGTGCATGATTCACACCTTCTATTTCCCTGCTCTGACGACTGGTGACATTCCAGATGGTGGGGCTCTATCATGCTGGAATAAAATGGAGTGGAATCCTCCTCTCCCATGAGAATACCATGTAAAGTGAGGGGGAAGCAAACCTTTACTATTTTTCACTCCTGAAATTTTTATTTATTGTTGCAGCACAAGCTGACCCATCCTGGCTGATAAAAGAGAAGATTTCAAATCAGCAGCTCTGGTTTAGAAAACGTGCATCCTTCCTCCCTGTCTCTCTTTCATGGTACCCGTATTCACATCTCTTGCTCTCTCTCTAGATAGAAAAAGAGAGAAATTGTACTCTTACTTTGTAGGTGCTGCTATGATTTGAATAAATCCAATAGTGTTTTGATTCATCAAAAGAGTGATAGCCCCAAAGGACTAGAGGCTTTTCATACCAGGTATGCACCTTCCTCAAGGTAAGGTCCTTTACCTGTGACTGAGTCATTGGTGGGACTGGGTGTGACTGAGGCAGTGGCCCACATGATGAGTGCATCAGCCTTTCCAGTGCTTCTAGAGACAGCATGATGCCCAAGTGGCAGAACCAGCAGCTATAGTTCTCTTTTAATATGTAGCCATATCTCTGTAGCCTATTCATATTTCTGAAATGACTGTCCCGTCATGCATGTCAGAACCATTGAATCAATTAAGTATTGTAGTTCCAGTGATCAGGGGGCCTGAACTCTAGCTGCTGCTTTATGTCTCATCTTTCTTTGTAAACTCAATTTTTTCATCTGTAGATTAGGCATCGTAGTATTGATTGTCTACTATTTAAAACTATCGTGTGTGCATTGTTCAGACCCAATGGAAGACCAATGAATCACTTCTCATGGAAAACTTGCCACTGACCAATATCTGTAGAACAAGGCAAAGTGAATTGCTTTGAGGAATTGAAATCCTCTGATCAAACACACCTTCACTAAGACAATTTTTTTAAAAATGCTATTTTTAAGCAGTTTTAGGTTCACAGAAAAATTGACAATAAAGCATAGAATACCTTGATACCCTACCTCCCCTTGCACACAGTTTATCCTATTACTAATATCTTGCACTCGTGTGATATTTTGTTATAAGCGATAAACCAATATTGATAAATCATTGAATCAGTCACTCTTGGTTTTGCATATTCTCTGAGTTCTGACAAATGCGTAATGCCATGTATCCACCATTACAGTGCTATGCACAACAGTTTCACTGTCTTTAATATCTATCTGCTGTACTCCACCTATCCACCCCTTCCCTGCCCCTCAAACCCCTGGCAACCACTGATCTTTGCTGTCTCTATAGTTTTGCCTTTTCCAGAATGTTATATAATTAAATGACACAGTGGGCAGCCTTTTTGGACTGGCTTCTTGCATTTAGCCATATAAATTTAAGGTTTCTCCACGTCTTTTCATGACTTGATAGCTCATTTCTTTTAATTGCTGAATAATATTCCATTATCTGGATATACCACAGTTTATTATTTACCTACTGAAGGACATCTTAGTTGCTTCTAATTTCTAGCAATTATGAATAAAGCTGCTGTGAACAACCATGTGCAGTTTTTTTTTTTTAATTTTCAACTTTTAAGTTCAGGGGTACATGTGCAGGATGTACAGGCTTATTACATAGGTAAACGTGTGCCATGATGGTTTGCTGCACAGATCATCTCATCACCTAGGTGTTAAGCCCAGCATGCATTAGCTCTTCTTCCTGATGTTCTCCCTCCTCCCACCCCCTGCCCACCAACAGGCCTCAGTGTCGCTCCCCCCTCCATGTGTCCCTGTGTTCTCTCATCATTCAGCTCCCACTTACAAGTGAGAATGTATGGTATTTGGTCTTCTGTTCCTCATGGGCAGGTTTTTGAGTAGATATATGTTTTCAACTCACATGAGTAAATGCCAAGAGGTGCCACTGCTGGATCATAGAGTTAAGTCAACATTTAGCTTTGTAAAACATTGCCAAACTCTCCTAAGTGGCTGTACCGTTTTTCATTCCCCCCAGCAGTGAATAGGAATGCTCATTGCCCCACATCCTCGCCAGGATTTGCTGTTGCCAGTGTTTGGTTTCCAGCAGGTGTGTAATGTATCTCGTTGTTTTAATAAATGACATGATAGCGAGCATCTCTTCATATACTTGCCTGACACTTGGGTATCTTCTTTGGTGAGGTGTCTGTTGAGATCTTTTGCCCACTTTTTAATTGAGGTGTCTGTTTTCTTATTGTTGAGCTTTAAGTATTCTTTGTATATATTTTGGATGTAAGTCTTTTATTTGATGTGTATTTTGTAAAGATTTTCTCCCTGTGGCTTGTTTTTTCATTCTCTTTACAGTGTCTTTCAAAGAGCAGAACTTTTAAATCTTTGATGAAGCCTAGCTCATCAAGTTTTTCTTTCATGGATCATGCTTTTAGTATTGTATCTAAAACTCATTGCCAAACCTAAGGTCACCTAGATTTTTTCTTCTACATTATCTTCTAGAAATTTTATAGTTTTGCATTTTACATCTAGGTCTATAATCCGTTTAGGCTTATGAGTTAATTTTTGCAAAGAATGTAAGGTTAGTGCCTGGATTCATTGTTTCTTCACGTGGATGTCCAGTTGTTCCCGCATCATGTATTGTGAAGACTGTCTTGGCCCCTCGTATTGCCCTTGCTCCTTTGTTAAAAGGAATGACTGACTATATATGTATGGGTTTATTTCTGGGCTTTCTATTCTGTTCTTTTTATTTACTTGTCTATTCTTTCATCAATACCACACTGTCTTGATTATTGTAGCTTTTTAGTAAATCCTGAAATCAGGGAGTGTCCATCCTCTGTGTATTAGTAAATACATCTAATAAGTCCTAGAGATAACATAGGAGAAAAAAGTCTAGGTGACCTTAGGTTTGGCAAGGAGTTTTTAGACATAATACTAAAAGCATGATCCATGAAAGAAAAACTTGATGAGCTGGACTTCATCAAAAATTTAAAGTTCTGCCTTTTGAGAGACACTGTAAAGAGAATGAAAAGACAGGCCACAGACTAGGAAACGATCTTTACAAACTACACATCTGACAAAGCGCTTCTATCCAAAATGTATACAAAGAATACTTAAAGCTCAACAATAAGAAAACAAACAATTCAAGTTTAGTCTACATTTAGCTTTGTTTGGTTTATTCAATTATGAATAAACCTGTACGTGGATGTGTATAGCAGCTTTATTCGTAATTGCCAGAATTATGAATTTTAATACTGCATTGGCTATTCTGAATCTTTTGCTCCTTCACCTAAAGTTTAGAATCATCTTGTCAATATCCATGAAGTAATTTGCTGAAGTTTTTATTGGAATTGAGTTTAATCTAAAGATGAAGCTGGGAAGAACTTAAATCTTAAGAATGCTGAGTCATCCTACCCATGAACATAGAATACTTCTCCATTTATTTAGATCTTCTTTGGTATCTTTCATCAGAGTTTTGTAGTTCCTCACATGTAGATCTTGCACATACTTGGTTAGAGTTATAACTAAGTATTTCAAAATTTTTTGATGCTAATGTAAATGAAATCAATTTTTTAAAAACTAAGTTGAACTGAGTTGTTGTTATTAAACAATTTGGCCATTTCTTCTACTAATTTTGCAAATTAAGCCAAAAGGTTTGCAGAAGTGGAAATACACTCAAGTTTTCAACTCTTCTTATTTGTACCAAATGCTTCTGTTCCTATAGAATAACTATCAGTTAGACCCACTTTTGGTTATTTGTATACTCATGAGGTTAGAGATCTCTCTGAAATTGAATATGATGTTAGAATTTACATTTATTATAGAAAAGAAAGTACACTGTTCTAGTCAGAATATTTCACTGGGTACTGGGTCTAGTACCTTCCAATGATGGAGTTCATAAGAAGGATGAGGAAATGCTTATTTCTTCTTGAGGGACCCCTCCCTTTCTAGCCAAGTAAAAGTCCTGGATCTCAGGAGGGAAAACTAGTCCGTGTGGCTCAAATTTCTAAATTTCACTTGAAATTAGGACAGTGGCAGCCACACATCTCAGCCTCAGTTTCTCTCCCTAGTGACTGGAGCATCACTAGGGAGAGATATCTCAGTGCTAAATGCCATGGAGCTGGGAAGAAGATATACTGACATCCCCAAATCCACATGCTGTGGGCGAGGCATTGTGCAACATCAATCAGAAAAACACTTTCTAGATTCTAGGAGGCAAATCTTTATGCTTTGATCCATATGAGTAGTTTTAAAAATAAGCTATTTGAAGCACTCCCTTCCAGAATGTTCCATTTGAAATGACAGCAGATTTAAGAAATAAGTCCCCAGGAATGGCCCTGTCAGGACTGTGATATCAGCTGTGCTTTTCCACCTGGCAAGAACTCAGCTCACAGGTAGCAAGGCTACCTGGAGAGGCTCTCTCTTTTCCATCAACATCATGAATGTCTCTCCTTCAGAAGGCCAGATTCCTGCTCCTTGCTCTTGGCTCCAGGAGGGCCTGCCTGCTTTGCTTCCATGCTCTCTGAGGAGCTAGTCTTGGAAACCACAGATGCTGTGTATCATGTGTACCCACAGGCTCATTTGCTCAAGCTCTCAGTCTTGGGGGCCATTTAACATACAAGCAATGAAGTCTGGTGACCCATTTCTGGGTGTCAGGTTTCAACTTGGACTCATCCTCAGGCCTCTTACCAGGGTGTTCTCCCTCTCCCCATGACTAATGTGGCCACAAGGTCAAAACTCCTTATCTCAAGGGGCTGGCATGAAAACCATTGCCCATCCATACTTCTCACTTCACAGGATAGGACTAATGAATGTCAGCTCAGAAGGCTGACAATGGCAAAGCATTTGGAGTTCTTCAGAGAAGATATTTAGGGGCTAACTTGCATTACAGTCGATAGAAGAAGAAACCTGTTTTTCAACTGCAGGACCTGGTGACAGTTTCTCCAGTAGAACTCCGAATTAGAACATGTGAATGTCAATTTGCAGGTGGAACCCACCCAGGCTGCTTTGCAACAGTGTATGAGGCCTTCCCATGTAAGTTCTGTGATTTGAGTTTATTAGTTTCTGGCACTGTCTTGTATTTTGAGCAATTCTTATCAAATGTACTTGGGAGTTATTTTCCTTTAAAGAGTGTGACACTAAAACAAGTTTTTAATAAAGTGTTTTGAAAAGGCAACAGGGTGAGAAAAAGCTGGGCAAAAATTCAAGCTAGTAATGAACTGAGTAAGTCTCTAATTATGTTGAATTTACAAGTAATAGGATAAGGCAGGCTTAGCAATTACTTTTGAGTGAAATTGCATGCCTAAAGGAAGAGCAAGCTCCCCTTAAACTAAGGGAAAATGAATAAACATTTTGTATCATTACATTTGATTTTGAATATCTCTCACTCTGGATTTTGAAAGGTCTATGTGGCCCAAAAACACAGGTTCTTCAATACGCATTTTGTAGAAACTGATGGTTTTTCTCAAAACTAAGTCTGGTTTTGATTTTTTTTCCTGTATGAAGTCTTAAGTATGGACATCTTGCTGTGTAGTCCTGATGGCCATGAATTTTCAAGGTGAGACTCCAAAGTAAAATGTAGAAAGTGCTCCACACTTGGTGTGGAATGTCTCCACACCAAGCTGGAAACGCAAGAGTTAACCAGGGTTGAGTCCTCCAATAAAACAATTTAATCGGATGTATAAATAATTCATCTGATGACCATAGAACTGCCTCAGCATCACTTGTCTCTAATAAGCCAAATCCACAAATAAATAGAGTGTTGGCTGGCATTGAGGCTCTTGTCTCTCACAATGTGAGCCTGAATGGAGCCCCTTCTTGACCAGAGGAGCCATCCATCATTTGGGCGGATTGCTAACAAACAACAGACTAGGGTAGAAAAGGCCTTCACTGTTATGGGGTCTGCATTCCCCAGATCATGCCATTCAGCCCCACACTCCTGGTGAACGCAGGTCTGGTGTCTGCAGGTGAAGGCTGAGGTTCTTGGTGGCAGGACCACAGCGGGCAGGGCCCCGAGGCCTCCAGGCTCTGCTTTGAGGGACTTTGGGGGTCTCTGTTTTATAAATTCACACTTTGTGCCCCCCATCCTATTCCTGGCACTGTGCTGAGAGCTTTCCATTGCACCCCCACAACACCAAGTCAGACAAGATTTATGGCTACTATCCCCGCCGTGTAGAGACGGAAACCAGGATTTAGAAAGGAATAGCGCCTTGAGCAAGGTCTTGTGATGAGTCTATGGCAGAGTTGGGCTTGAACTTAGTCTTGATTTCTTAACCACTAGCTATTCTTATGGAGTTTTCTTCTAAGATACCCAAGTCTTATAGAGGTATTCTGAAATGTTGATGGGTACAGAGATCAACCAGCTTCTTGGGGAAACTGAAGTGCAGAGAATTCAGGGACTTCCTAGGAGTCACACATGTGCCAAGTCAAGGGCAGGTTGGAAATTATTTCTGGGAACTGCCTTCCAGTTAGAACTGCTGCTTCACACACATGCGGGTGTATGTGACCTTTGCTCAAGTGACCTGGCCAGAGTTAGGGGCCACAGCGGAGGCTTTCCTCTTCCCTCCTGGGTTTGGGCCTCAGTTTCCTCCTCTCTCAAATGAAGAGAGTTAGATTTTCAAGCCTTTTGTGTACAATTTAATGACTGAAATCCTACAGCCACCACAGCCAAGAAGAATACTTCACGATGCAATCATACATCCTTCACCCTTCTGGAAGGAAGCACACCAGGGCTAGGGCCCTGGGGGAAGCTTAAAGTGATGATGCTGGCCCATCTCCAACCTGCCTGGTATGACCTGCCAATTGGGAAGCAGCCTCCCTGCCCACCCACCCCTACCTCCAATGATAAAAGGACTTTGGGAGGCTTAAACTAAAGTATTATGGCTTTTCTCTAACTGCCCAGTACCATCTTGGGCGAAATTTACACTTCCACGTGAATGGCTCTATACTCCTTTATCCTCCCCTTGAGCCATTTCATCCGGATTATGAGTCCTTGAATCAGGAGGTAAGATTTTACCTTAAATGTCCTAGAAAATCATTGTAAGATATGTCACAAGGAGGAAAAAAAGTCATCATTTTTTTTTTTAACCCAAGGCTTTGATAACCCTTTTAGTCAGATGCTTTGGCATAAAGCCTAATCCTGGGTGAATTTGCTCTGCCAGGAGTTAATGCATTTAGCAACAAGGCATTACGGCAAATGCCACCGCCTGTCAGTTGCATGACATCAGGATCATAAAGAACCCACTCCTCCAAGTCTCCCTTATCTTTCCTCTTCTCCCCGAAGACTGGCACTTGCTTCTGTTTTATTCAATTCTGGGATAAAAGACCAGAGGATTGCTTCTGAATTTGGACTTCTGTGTGGAACTACATTAGCTTGGCAAGTTCTAGACATTCGTTATTTTCCTTATCCAAAACCCAATGTAATTTGTACTCTGATTTCAGAGACACTGTTTTAGGTGACCTTTAAGAGGCCCTCTTAAAATAACTGACACGCTAGACGGCCGATCTTCATATATGCAGGACCACTGTTATGCTTTTGATATATTCAGCGGTATGCCTGCTAATGTTTATGTGCCTCCAGATAGTCTCATTATATGTCATCATTCTTATCATCGTCGGCATTCCGATGCTTGTTTTCTTTACTTTATCTGTTAAGCAGAAGTATATTTAGTGTTCAAAGTGATACATCACAAAGGTAGAAAAAGGTGAACCCTTTGATATATGACAAGTCTTTCATAGCATGAAATAACTATTGCCTATTATTTTACTCCTGACGTTTTTATTTTTAAGGGAATTTCACTTGATTTGTGGTGCTGACACCTTTGATATGTTGTTTCCAGTGACCTTACATCCAAAATCAGTAGCGTGTGACATTTGATGGCCCAGATAAAAAACATTAATGGTGGAAGAGAGGGTTTATTTTCCTGGTCATAAATTAAGTTTAAATAACTCTGAATTTATTTTAAACTCTCCAGTACTTTTTACTGTCCAAGCAATAAATGTATTTATTACTGGAGCCTACCTGCATTTCCTAAGCAGAGCCTTTTAGCTTGGCTGCTTTGAATCTTTTTCTCTTTCCCATGGAAAGCTCTCCTTGCCTATAAATGCTTATTTGCACAAACTGTTCTGTAATTTCTGTAAGCAGGGATCAGAGAAAGGGCTGCTTATCAGAGAGGTAAACCAAAAGCATGTTTGTTGTCAATCAGATTAAGAAAAGCAGGAGTTCATAAAATGTTCACTGAAGCGGATAATCTAGTCCAGAATGGATTTGGACCTGGTAGAGAAACGGGTACCAGTGGTCATGGCCCGATCATTCCACAGCTGTCTGTGGAAGGTTTGCGTTAGTTCCTGATTTAAATTTCCACAAAAGCAGAAACCCATTTCTCCATTTTCATCTTATGTGTCTATGTGTATGTGTTTATAGTTCTCATTCATGAGATGTATCATAAACTTGTATTGAGAATTTCTCAGCTTAAAAATTTTATGATTTAAAAAATTCTATGTATATGTTCGAAAATTGCCTTATATATGTTTTATTGCAATATGATACACGTACCATAAAATTTACCACTTTAAAGGTGCAATTCAGTGGGTTTTCATCTATTCACAAAGTTGTGCAACCTCACCACCATCTAATTCCAGAACATTTTCATCACCCAAAAAGGAAACCTCGAACCCATTAGCAATTACTTCCCGCACCTTCCTTCCCCAGCCCCTGACAACTGCTAATCTACTTTATAGCTCTACGTATTTGCCTATTCCGTACATTTCATATGAATGAATCATACGATATGTGGCCTTTTGTAGCTGGGTAATTTTATTTAGCATGATATTTCTAATGTCCAACCATGTCGTAGCATGTATCAGTACTTCATTCTTTTTGTGGTTGAATAATATTCCAATGTATAGCTGTCCCACACTTTGCTTAGCCAATCACTGTTTGATAGATTTTTTCATTTAAACTTTTCATCTATATATTCAAAAGTTGATTACTTCCCTGGGCATTTATTTTGTTTAGAATATTTTTAAAAGTTAGACCTTTAAAAAAATGAGATAAGGATTATGTCATTTTTATATCTGCAATAATAACCATCATATATCTTTTATTGATTATGCATAAACTTCTTATAGACTTTTCCACAAAATGAGGGAAAAGTAGACTCTAGGAAGCTCTTCCTTGTATGAGTGAGGTTGTGAAATTACAAGTCATTCACTAAATAGAAATTCAAATGTAAAGATACATGTGATTCTTGAATAAATGTTTTCAGATAGTCTTTCATGGAGACCAGCTGCCTGACCCCTCTAAAGACCCCAGGACACTTTCTTCTGGAGTGGAGCTATATTTGATGTGTGTTTATCCATCACTAGACTATAAGTGATGGATAAGTCTTACAACAAGGGTCATATCTGTTTTAACTTCATTTTATCTTCAGAGCCCCAATACAATGCTTTGTACCTAGAAGGCTCTCAGAAACAGAAATCTGGTGAACTGATTAAATTATATGCTCCTCTGCCCTCCATAAGAAAAAAAGAAAATACCTATAAAAGGAATTCTGAACACAGTAGGTTGGCTCCTGTTCACCATGTACATCTAGAGAAGTGTACAATTCATGCTTGTATGAAATTATGAATGTCCACAAAGTGAGCGTACTTTTGTAACCACTGCCTGCACCAAAAGCAGCAATGTGATTAGCCCTCTGGCAACCTTTGGTGCTCTCCCAAGCACTCCTCCACCATCCTCTCCAGCTGGAACCTCTACCATGACTTCTAACACCTTAGGTGAGTTTTGCATGGTTTTAAACTTTACATGAATGGAGTCTCCTCATATGTATTACTTTTACACTCATAATATTTTCAAGATAAGGATAAAAAGCAAAATGTGTGGTCTTATCACAAAGATATATATGATACACAATCTTCAGATTCTAAGTGACAAAGACTGAACTAATCTAAAGGTCAAAGATGCAAAGCCCATTTTCACTTCTGGCTAAATGAAATTTTTAAAAAATTTCTCTTATGCTTTCTTTTGTTTTAATGATCATTCATGATATTGCTTCATTTCAGAGCCTAGAAAATTGCAAAGTACAATAGCAAAGACATGGAATCAACCTAAATGCCCATCAGTGGTTGACTGGATAAAGAAAATGTGGTACCTAAACACCATGGATTACTATGCAGCCATAAAAAAGAATGATATCATGTCCTTTGCAGGAACATGGATGGAGTTGGAGGCCATTATCCTTAGCAAACTAACACAGGAACAGAAAGCCAAATACTGCTTATTCTCATTTATAAGTGGGAGCTAAAAGATGGGAACACATGGATACAAAGAGGAGAACAACACACACTGGGGCCTACCAGAGGGTGGAGGGTGGGAGGAGGGAGAAGATCAGGAAAAAATAACTAACAGGTACCAAGCTAACTACCTGGGTGACGAAATAATCTGTACCACAAACCCCCATGACACAAGTTTACCTAACAAATCTGAACATTTACCCCCGAACTTAAAAGTTAAATATTTTAAAAAGTGTCAAGCAGGCTAAGTTTATACCACCTCCTTCTGTCCTGAGCTTTTTTACCTTCATCTTTTTCTCTCAGGGACTCTTTCCTAGGCTTCCTCATAATTCATCCCAACAGGGAAACTGCTAATGAAAGTGTTCAATAACAGTTAGTGACCACCTCTTTCTAGGGGACCTCTCAATTTTGCAAGGCCTTAAATCCTCAAGAGATACTGGGATTTGAGCTGGTGCGGCTATGAGCCATGGTACTCGTGAGAACAGGAAACTCAGAGGAATATCTTGAGTTCAGCAAACCTTGTGACAAACCCGCTCAGGTTATCCCTGAGGACCAGAGGAAGAGGTATGTGACTGGCAGAGTAACAGCCTGATGCAGAGCTAGGAAGTAAAATTGATCCACCAGGTGACAGAATTATGATGCAAAAAGGTCTTGACAGTCTAAAATGATAGCCCCAAACTCAATGAATTTAATGGCAATAAACATAAGGTTCAGTTATCAGGATAAATAACCAATGACACACCTACAGGCTGAAGGGGGCTGACATCCAGTCAGCTGTAAAAAAGAGTCCTGGGGATTTCAGGTGACTGTTAGGGCAATATGGGGTGGCTGCCAATAGGCTGCTTTAATTGTAGACTTCTCCAGAACAAAAGAGGTCACTATTCCCCTTTATTTTGCCAGAGTCAGAAGCATTTGGGCTATTTTATTTGGTTTTGAGCACTGCATTTTAAAAGGAACATGGTAAGAGTGGAGAAGGTTAAGGAGGAATGAGAAGGATCGTAAATGATTGGAAAACCTCGCCATGTGACAAGTAGTTAGGGGCCTGGGCTGCCTTAGTCTCAGGTGCCCTATGGTCTCCACCCACCTAAAGGGAGGTGGGAGGCAGCTGCTAACCAGTGCATGACCTTGGAAGGCATCTAATCTTTTTGCAAGTTATGAATGAGTTTTGACCAGATGATCACTAAGTTCATGCCTGATCCAAAAGCTATAAATGTTGTAACCATATAAACCAGAGACATATGTGGCTCAGTCTCAGAGCAGTATCCCATTCAAGCATAGTTTAACAGCCAGACTTAATTAAAAATCCGTTTCACTAAGAAACTGATTTTTGTCAATGGTCACTATATTTACTCCACACTCATTCTGATCCATCAACCTGCCCTCCCCCTTGCTATCTTATCCCTTCTGAAATCCCCAGAAGAGAACTAACATTTGTCAAATACTCAATATATGCCAGGTCATTTTTATACAGAGGATCCAATTTTATTTTCTTGAGAACCATGTCATATATACACATGTGTGTGTTTGTATATATACATAATTATTTTTATATCCATTTTATATGAGAGAAAATGGCCTCTCAGAAGCCGTTGTTTGCCCGAGGTCACAGCTGGTGGAGTCTGGGATTTGAAGCGAGGTCTGCCATCTCAGTGGCAGCCACCTCCCAGAGCTTGGCTGGGTTTGCCTGCAGTTGCCTGTTCTGTTTGCTGTGGGCCGTGTATCTGACTCCATGATTCCAGCCTGGTTTTTGATCTGGGGACAGAGAACCAGGCCAACATAATGGGGCAGCATTTTTGTTTTTTCCCCAAGAAAACTTTCCTCCACTCCCTGGTTTGCTCATCCATGTTGGGAACCCTTATGTCAGTCCTTCTCATACTCCCTGAGATACACACTGGAGACTGAGCTGACCCAGGGAGAAGAGACTCCAAGTGACAACTGTGTATTTCCTTTGGATTCACCAAGGCCGAATGCTTGCCCTGCCCCCAGCTCAGTTCACTTGTCTTTTATGTACCCGGCTTTGCTCTCCAGTTCCCTTGATTTACAAAGACTGCTCCACGGCCAACCAGAGACATGAGTGTTTTCAATAAATTGCACCATCATTAGATAAGGCACTGGAGTTCAGGGGTCAGGCCAGTAGGCTACAGGGCATACTGGCCCAGGCCTATTTAGAAGGCTCCATTTCTTTGACATGAGAAAAGAATATTGACTCTCCACATTCAGGGTCTAGTTCAGTATCAAGTGCGTATCAAACGCATGAGTGAACGAATGAATGCGCAGTTGCATGCTCAACACGGCTTTCAGTAACTCCAGGCTGTTGTGGGGAGCCTGGGGTGCTGCTGCTCCCTGCCTGTCTATGTCCTGGGCAGCTCACTGGAGTTCTGACCTCCAAAATCAAGGACATTTGTAGAATATGCACTCATTAAATCCTCTGGTAATCAAATAATTTATTAATGAAGTAAAGTTTATCCCAAGGATTTCTTTTAAAAAGATAAAGAAAAAAGAAAGAGGAAAGATTGATTCTACACACCAGACCTCATCAGAGTCATAGTGAGGGCAACTCTGAAAGCCTTTTTACTCACCACATTGCAAGACATCTGAAGAATCACAGTCTCTCTCCCCACACCCATTCGCTCCAGAGGGAAAAAGACATGCAAAGCAAGAACAGCACGGGGCCGGGGGGGAAGCAAAACAAAAAAAACAGGTAATAGGGCAAGAAAACTCTACATAGTAAAAAGACAAAAGGCTAACTTATGTTTTAGCTTCTTACTGAAGAGGGAGGCTGGATCACCCAAGGACAGAGCCGCAGAGAGGAAAGCTGACCTTGTGCTGGCTGGGGCTGAATAAAGAACCAGGCACTGTGGCATTTGCCAATGGAGGGGTCTCTACTGAGTGGGAATGCAACATCTCATTAGTATGGGGCGCTGCTAATCATCTGATGAGCTCTTTCATCCATTACTGATGGATACCTTCCAGAAGACCTCCACACACACAAGTCCTCAGCCAATTCTGTGAACCCCTTCTCCCTGGTCTTCATCATTAACCCCAACATCTTCAGTGCCAGGAACTCCTGCTTTAGTACTGGCTACCACATCCCCATGCTTCTGATCTTTTCTTAGAGGTTTGGGATGGTCAGGAAGCCAGGGGGAAAGAAGTTTCGTTATCTTTTGAGTTTTCAGCAGGAATACCCAGCTGCTCGCAGCCAGTCATGGTAAGCAAATGACTAAACACCAGGACTACCCCCTATCCCGGTTCAGACCCCCTCCTAACACCAACTAATTGATTAACCAAGGGCTCTTGAAGACAATGATTTGAGGAGGGTAATTTATAGAGATGCTATCTTTTGTCATCATTTGTCTTTGAAAACGTAGAAGAAAACTGCTTTCAAGAGGATGTAGCCCGCCAACATGAGCAATGGCGGGCGGAACATCATCAGTTACAGCAGACTGCTGGATTGTGTGCCTTTCCAGCCAGTCACATACCCAGTAACCACAAAGGAAAGAAAAACATGCATCCTCACTCCTTGTGTCTTAAACTTTTCCAGCACTGGCTTATGAAAATATTTGGGGTTGTTCACTGCTCTGCTCTCTGTAGCATAAACATTTATTTAAATGGGGCTGTCTCTAGTAATGAAGAATGAAGGAAAAACAATGGTCTGATTTTGACAAATTAACTTGTGATTTGGAGAGTCAGTGAAGCAGGGAAGAGACATTCCTAACTATACTAATTAAATGAGCTTGCAACATTTATTTTAATGCAATGGAACCAGCCATATGAAGATGAACATTTTAATTTATTTTGCAGTGACATTATGAAAAATTTCACTGCTGCAGATTATCTACAAAAACAAATCTCATCAGCATCTAGGTTTGTGCAGGAAATTTCCATCTTTCACATGAGCCTGACCTTCCCCGGTGGAAGCAAGTGCGAATGAAAAGTTACTTGGAAAGTTTTTCTGAAGGTTGTCTTTCCACTGAGGCTGGGTTTCACGTTCAAATGACTTCTGCGCCAAACACATCCATTTTTCATGGTGCAGCGTAGATGAAAAATTCCGAATCCATTCTACGGGGAATGCAAATATAGCTCATTAGTTCTAAAACATTTTTCATGAAAGACTGCAGAGTGTTTGCCGGCAGATGAGGCTGCATAGTTCCAGCCAAGAATGAACACCACATGTCCCGCTAATTGTTTTTTAAAGTTGTTCCTTTTCTCTCTGGCACCTAGTAGCTATTGAAAATAGGGAACAATATGAAAAATGGAGAAGGAGAAGGAGCCTCGTTGGCTTTGACGCTCTTCAGTACTTGTGTCTTTGGGGTTTGTTTTTGTTTTTCATTTTCCTTCTTCTCTCTGCTTGCAGCTCTAATAGAGAAGGAAAGGGCGTTTGCAGATCATTGACAACTTTTGCCTCTCCTAGAGACAACCAGAGGTGATTGACTCTGGAGAGTCAACTGTGGCCCGAGGCAGTGTCCCTGGAGCCTTGTCCTCAGGCCGCAGGCTCAGGTGGCCCCTGATGCAGCCCCAGCAGACAAAATGGCCACCTTCCAGAGAGTGGGAGGGCTGCTGGCTCCTGGCCACCGCCACAGCACGCTTAGGAAGTCACGCAGTTCAGGCATGTCTTCCAGGCTGACATTCCCACTGGAGCTCTACCAGAGACCTGCAGAGGACAGCAGACCACCTCCCTCACCAGATCAAGGAAGGAGCTGGGGAAAGGGAACGGCCGGGCAGGGCCTGGTGAGTGAAGCCTCTCTTGCTTTGGAGACCCCCAAACCCACCTATTGTTTTCCATCTGAGGCACCAGCGATGGTCTGTCTGGACCACACTGCTCTGAGGAAACCATTAGGGCCTCTGTATGGACCTTGGGCCTCTCCTTACCCAAGTCATCACGTGCCATTGTGAGTGAGGCTGAGACGAGGCCACCGCTCCCAGCTTCTTGGCCAGCTCTCTTCAGTTGTGGACTCGGCACAACCTCAGGGAGCTCCGAATGGGGTCTGCATTACCCGCTGGGGCTGAGCCTTCCAGCCCCTGGTTTTTAGCCTGCTGGGCCTCAAAGTCCTGCTCCTATGAGCTGGCGCTGGAGCGTAGGGCACAGGGGACAGCTGAGACTGTGCCTCACCCTGTGCATCCTCGTCCTCGGCGTTTGCAGGACAAGTGGCTGCTGTTCCAGCAAACATGCATGGCCCACCAGATGGTGTGGGGGTGGTGGTGGTCTACCTACATGGGAAGGGCTTGTTTTCTCCAGCCTGACCAGAGTAACCTCAACACGGTCTGAAACACCCATGCCGCTCACAAGCTTTGTGCAGGCACCTGGCAGCTGCGGGGTCTCGTGAAGGGCCTGGCCCTGTTTCCATTCAGTCTGAGGAGCAGGGGGTGGATGTCCTCTGGCGAGGGCTGGTTGCTGCATTGCGTTAAGCTCTGTGGGAGTGAGAATTGGCTCCTCATGTGTGCCCATAGTCTCGTTTGGAAGAGCAGCTGTCACTGTTGCTTATTCAATACGGAACATTGCCTCCAGTTCAGCACCTATCTGTCATTTGTGGAGTGACTACTTTGCATGAAAAAGTCACTGTGCTCAAAAGAAGAAATGCATGTTTCCTCATGGCAAGGAAGTAAAATGAATTACAGATAAACCTATTGATAGGACCAATTATTCCCATCTCTCCCTCTTCTCTACCACCTTCTGGCAAAAGGTAAATAAGCCAGTTAAGGATTCAGAAAATTATGTCACAGGCTAAGAAGGGCTTATTCAGGGTTCTGTTCGGGCTCAGCCAAAAGCCCCATGGGGATGTCCTAGGGCATCCTACAAGATGATAGAATTAGGTTTCCTTGAATGAGGGCGAAAAAAAAAAACATCTCAGAAACTGACCTTCTGCAGACAGTCTGCCACACCTTGCCCTCCACCCTACCCCTTTTACTAGCCCTTACTTCAGATCCCAGTCCAAGCCCAAGGCTGCCTGGCACACAGCAGACATTCAAGAAATGCTTGTGAAATGAACAAGCTAGAAAACAATCTTTTGAGAGGGAGAGGAAAGTGCACCTTGGAGTGACAGTGTGCCCTGGCAGTAGGTGCCTCTGCAGAGGCTTCTAAACTCGGGATGTATGGACCACCCTCTCCTCCCCAAAGCCAGCCTACTAGCTACTGGTTTCAATCCTAACAGCAGCACAGTAAGGTGGCCCAGGCAGGACTCTGGAGCCTGTCTCTGAGTTTGAAACCGAGCTCTAATACTTGCTGCCCTTGTTTCTCTGGGCAAGTTATTCCCTGTGTCTCAGTTTTCTTGTCACTAAAATGGTGGTGGCAATAACATATCCGTAAAACAACTCTTTTGTTTTACAGATGTGGAGACTGAGGTCCTGAAATGGAAACTGACTTGTTGAAGGTCCCAGAGCTAATGTCAGGGCTGGGACCCACCCCGGGAGTCCTCAGCTAGGATTTTGAAACTTGCTGCAAAACCTACAGATACACTCACGTTTCAGCAAAGCAGGGCAGCATCACTGCTCAGCTGACAAACACGGAGCTCGGTACCTGGCAGCCTTTCATGTTTCTGCTCGAAAGGAGTTTACAACACAGTTGGGAAGACAGAAGTATATGACTATGAATGCAATCCTCTGTTGTATTAAACGCACAGTACAGCTTACCTATAGTAAGCAAGAGGGAAACAGAATAAAGGGTGGATAGACAGGTATCATCTATACAAACTCCCAAGATAATGAGTTTCTAGAATGTGGCAGTAGCTGGCCCCAAACCTGCCTCTCCCTGAGAAGAGGTGCCCTCCCCAGGTTCCTCTGTAGTAACTCACAAATTCAACCTAAATTACAGCTTGTGTGGGTAAAGAGACTATTGTCTTATTTGCCTGTGAGTAAACTGGCCTTCCTCTTGAGCCCCCATCTGCAGAGAGGGGAAAACGAACTCACTTTTAATCCTGTTAACACTTAGTCTAGATGACTTAGTTCCTATAGGTCATGTCAAAACTCTCTTTGATAAAAATGTTCCATCTCTCAGTGATGTCATTTCTGCCACTTCTTCTTTCCCTCTGAGGGTGTTTGGGTATGTGGAAGGAGGGACAAGTCTGACCAGGTCACTTTGAGCAGGGCAGGTTGGGGATCCCTGGGCATGAGGTCCTTGACCTCCTCTGGCCTCCAGGGTGATGCCTGTGTCCACCTGGGAGCAACTTGCTCTGTTGGCAATGGCTCCTGAAGCCTGTGTCTGGGGAACTCCTAGTCTGGTTCTTTCTGCAGCTGACCCCCCTGGCTACTGACTTAGTCTCACCTGACCCTGACTCAGTGGTCCACTCTGCAGCCAGCTCATCACCTCACAGCACCCACTCTGGCCAGCTTTTCCCCAGCCAGACTCTGAGCAGCTTCTAGGTCCTGTCTACGTCACACATGGGCCCCAGGAGATGACCTGAAAGCAAAAGCTTAAGGTCTCTGTCTTAGTCTTCTGGGGCTGCCATAACAAAATGCCATATCCTGGGTGGCCTAAGCAACAGGAAACTTTTTTCTCATGGTGCTGGAGAGTGGAAGTCCCAGATTAAGGTCTGACAGGATGGTTTCTGGTGAGGGCTCTTTTCCTGGCTTGCAGAAGGCCACCTTCTCACTGCACTCTCACAGGACCTTTCTTTAGTCAGCGTTTGTATGGAGGGAGAGATCCTGCTCTTCTTCTTCTTCTTCTAAGGCCGCCACTTCTCTTGGATTAAGGCTGAACACTTATGACTTCATTTAACTACTTCCTAAAAGCCCAATCTCGAAATACCTTCACAGTGGGGTTCAGGGCTTCAACATACATATATGTGTGTGTGTGTGTATATATATATATATATTTTTTTTTTTTTTTTGCAGGGGAAGTCACACAGTACAGTTCCTAGCGGTCTCTCTCTCCCTGACCACACTGTGAGACCAAGTTCCCAGGGGAAATCTAAAAGGGGATTTCTTTCTGGAGTTTAAAATAGGGTAGAAAGGACAGTGGCCTCCCTTAGCCCTAGGTATTGTCTAGTTGAGGAAAAATGATATGTATATGGCTTGTAGATGACAAAAAGAAACTAAGATGACGTTTCTGACAGCAAAGCAGAATGCTTGAGACTTGAGATATTTGAGTTTTAATCTTTTAATGATTTTCTGTGTGACCCTAAAGTGATATAATCTCCTTTTTGGCTTTATTCCTTCTTTCCACTAACTGGGGGGATGTTGACTTGCTTCCTTAGGTTGAAAGGAGCCAACAAGATATAATTGCAAAAGTCTTTTTTTTAAGCAAAGATACTGTGAGATGCTATAAGTAAAATTAATGCAAAGGAATATACCTCCTCTCAAAATCCATGACATCCACAAAGTACGGGGTGAGTGCTAATAACCAAAATCTCAGTTTTCCGTAGTTTGCAGGATTGCTAAGAGGAAAATGAGTTTTTCCCATCTAGGGGTTATGAAGAAGCTTCAGGAAATTTGCCTAACTGAAGAGAGATGGATTCTATGACATTCAGGACAACACAGAAAACATTCTGCATAATCCTCCAGTGACAGTTTGTCAAAGAGGAGCAAATCCTTCAGGACATTCTGTTTAATATACTTTTAGTAAATGTTTTATTGTATTGGATTATGGAATTAGGGGAACAAAGGATCTATACCATATTTTTCAAAAGCAATATTTTTAGAATCACAAATTATATTGAAATCTTTATACCAGGCAAATAAAAACAAAGATCAGAAAAACTAAACAGCATTTATATATGTCTCTACAGAGATATATATGTATATTAGCAAATTGAAATATAGCAAATACTCACAAAAACACCCACATAAAAGAGATGCAAATTATATTTTTGACACATTTTCAGCACAATCACCTAATACAATTTTCTTTTATAGGCAGAGGTAATAAATAGTGCAAATGTATATTTATGGTGTATTTGACAATGTATTTGCTTTGAGTCAGAGGGAAAAGCTTGAGTGATTTTTACCACTGAAATGCCTCTCATCTACCTCTACTAAATTGCTGTTCTTTCTTCTGGATTTCTCACTGTGACCGGAACTAAGGTGGGAAGCACCTTTCCATCTCAAAGCTTGGTACATGCTTAGAATGAAGATTTAGAGCTCACCTGAAACTCAGCATATCATCAGACTTGTGTTTCTATCTCATCTCCCCTCTAAGACTGCATGCTTCTTGAGAGTAAGAACAAAGCCTGCTACTTCTCTGCAAACCTTTCAGCCTCTGGGACAGTGACTCGCATGTAGCAGGTGCATCAGCAGACGGGCTGGCTGTCATTCTGGAGCGTGGCCTGCAGGGACCCGGACACATGCTGTGAGCTCCCAGCTGATGCTCCACTTCCATGTTTCTGAGAACCAGAGGACTAACTGACTCTTCGTTCAAGATCTGAGGGTATTTCCATAGCTAAGGAAGCCAGTTAGGTTCATTCCTTGAAGTGGATCCATCTCTCCAATGTGTCACATGGAGGTGCAGTGTAGACAGGTTAGGTTGGTCAAAGGGGCAGGCTACACCAGGAGAGAGTGGCATGCTCTGCAAGTCCCGGTAGGTGAGGACCAAGCCAGAGTTTCAGCTCTGGCAAGGAAAGGATAGCTGGAGAGTAGGAGCAGCAAATGAGGGTTTGGGAGCTGTGTCCCTCCACTAGAGAGCCCCTGCCCCACCTCAGCCTGTGCGTGCGGAAGGCCCTGGGTAAGGAGTATTGCCAGGGGAAGCCTGTGGGTGATCCACCCTCAGAGCAGGGACAGGGAACTATCCCACAGGAGCAGAGGGAATGGGGAACCCTGAAGATGGGAGGGAGACAGGGATGTGGAGAAGCCATCAGACCCAGGTTCCCTCCTCCCCACCAGAGCCCAGTGGAGTTCACCATAAGGACAGATTCTGGAGAGAATACTTGGACGCTGGTGGCTAACATAACAGAGACTCAGCTGGTGGGCAGCCCTTTCTCCTCAATGCCGTGAAGCCAGAGGGCTCCTGGAGACAGCAAGCCTGCCAAGCGTCAAATGCACTCTGCAAAGGAACTGCAAGGAAATGAGAGACCATTACCCTGTACGGCCCTCCCCCTATTCGCTTCTCTTTCTCAGTTCCCCACTCTGGTAAGGGGGGCCTCATTAGGAAGGCTGGTGTTTCCTTCCTTTAAACGTGCACATCTCTCTCCAGGCCTGGAGAAAATGAGACCAAAACCATCCCCACCATGCTGCTGTGAATAGATATATTTAAATTTCTTTAAGCTCGGGTGATGTCCTCGGATGAGGAGCTCCAAGTACCAAGAGTTATTGTTATTACTATGTAGTTACTGCCTAGCATGCAGCGAATCACCCTGCCCTGCTGTGTAAAAGATGTATAGTGGGATGGGAAGTGTAGAGGAAGGAGCAGTGTCAAGACTGCAGAGGAAGCAGAGTGAAACCTACCAGAGAGGGAAGGAAACATGGGGCGCCCAGGACATGGGAGTCTCTACCAGGCCCGCTCTTATGGCTGGAAACAAGAAAGAGTTTCTTTCCACTAAGCTAACATAAAACATCATGAAGACAGTGGGATTGAAGAGAAAGCACAAAATGGGGTTTCAGAACATGGGTTTAAATCCCAACTCCAACCCTATTAACTGCATGCCTTGGACAAGCCTACGTGCCTGTCTGGGCCGCAGTGTGTGCTACCTGGATATAGAAAGTTCTAAACAACTGTAGTGATTGTTATTACTACTGTGATTAGGCCTTGGTCTAGTTGTCAGTGATCTGCAGGAGGACCCGGTACACGATCAGATGCATTGTTTCTAATTAGAATCGGGATTTTCTGGAAGGGGCCACTAAAGAAATGCAGGAGAAATGGGAACCCATAGCCACTGTGGAATCACTGAAAGGGGCCAGATGGACACTTCCTAGAATTGCCAAGGACACCCCAGCGGAGAGTCTCAGCTCAAGTTAAAAACAGGAAGTTTTGCTAATGAATGCTGAGATTTCTTTGTGGAAGAAGAGCCAACATCACATGCTACTGATCGATGAGGAGTAAGACCTACAGCCTACATCTGTCTTTCCAACAAGAAACCCTGAGACCGCTTTGGAAGCTGCACATCGTATGCCTGGTTCTTCTCCAAGACATTTAGGAGCAGAGGTAAGGGCTGGGTGATCTTACTGAAACTTAACATTGCACCTCTGCTGCAAGCATGCCACACAAGGCTGGGATGACTGCTGCAGTTCTAGAGTCATGTTACAAACTTTGCAGGACCTAGGCACTATCAAACATGGAACTGCTCACAGAGAACCAATGCCAGAGGAGAGAAACAAATTCAGTAAGAGTGAGAAATGCAGAAGGCAAGTCCAACTGGAATGCGGATTCAGAGAGGCCTTTCAGCTTCAGCGGCCAGGGAACGCACAGCTCCTTTTTGGAGGGTCATGAGGCAACTCAGCATAAGAATATTTGATGTGGAATACAAATACACACCTCCTCTCCCCAGAACTCTACACTTCTTAGTGATGTCCCTATGCTGTCAAACCAACATTTTTAAATGATCAAGTCTTAGTAACCAGTTGCCTGATCCACAGATGGGTTGAGGTTGTTAGATTGCTTCCCACCTAATTATTTGGACTGATCTGATGATGTGGGGATGTGTAACTAAGAGCCCCCTTAGAAACGGAGCAAATGTGAAGTAATTAAAAACAACAGGCTTCTCCCTATACTCACAGTTCTTGAGGGTCAGGACTGCTGAGCTATTGGATGGGGCAGTTGCCCTCCTCCATTGTCGCTCCCCTCCCTACTGTTTTCCTTTCATTCATCCTTATCCTGGTCTATTCCTGAAGTCACAGAATTTCCAGGGACAAATATAGTTAAGTAATCATTAACTCGGGTGTTGATTGAAAGATGTCCTTTCTATCTTCCCTCTACATGCCTCAAGGATTATTTCTCAAACTAATCTCTCCATCAAACTAATAAAACAAAACAAAGCCACTTTTATAAAATAATAATACCCTCCTCAGTGGAACAGGCTGTGAGATGCCAAACAATGTAAATTCTATCAGTGTATTTTAATGATGCTTTTCTATTACAGGGAAGCAAGGCAACTCAGAGGACTGAGAGACTCAGGACTTCCAGACAAGGACGGGGCATACCTCACACACAATTGTTTTGGAAGGAGGCCATTTTGATACCTACCCTGTATCATCGTTACAGACTTTCAGTGAATGAATTTAGAATAAATCCACCACCATCCCAATATGGGGTAGAATTTCACTGGGATACAATGTGGGGACAGAGAGATTTGAACCCTAGTCCCACTCATGATGCGGGGCTTCAGGGGCTCCATGGACAGGCTCCGCATTCGCCCATCTGTGGGGGAGACTAGGGAGGCCGCACTGACGTGTGAGAAAGTAATGGGCTCTTTTGAGTCCTTTTACTTAAAGCAATAAAAGAATAATTGTGTCATCTGCTGGAGTAAAAGTTTTCAACAGATGACCAGCTTGGTTCTTAAACACACACCCACACACACACAAGAGGAGTGAACCACACAGCATGCAAATGAGAGAAACAAACGCTTTTGTTTGTTGGAGGTTCATTTTTATGGAAAGTTGTACACTGCAGATTGCAATCAACCTGACGCATTCTCTTCCTCCTGCTCCTTCTCTCAGTTGGCTTTGAGGAGATGCGCTTCCAAGTTTAAGAATTCATCTTGTCTGATTAATGATGTGTACACAGAGATTTCAGTCTCATCTTCCTTCTCTGGGTCCTTTTTATTCAGTTGTTTGCTGTGCTGCAACCCTGCGGATAGATGGTTCTGCCGTGATAAATGTAAAGTTTGCATAAGCCATGTAACAGCAGGACAGCCTATTATCACTGTACATTTTCCATGGCTGTGCAAACCTCTGTAGGCTATTTTATTGCTAATAGATCCACAGAGAAACAGTAGTGATTTTACGACTCTTTTTAAAATGGAAATTCATGTTTGAGAAATACAACTGGGAGGAAACAGATGTAAACCACTTAAGCATTTGCAGAAAATTGAGATGCACACTCTTATTTACAGACCTACATAGCCTCCATCGCTTTATTTTCAAAATTAAAATAAGCAATCTGTTTACCATGGGAAATGAGGAACTGTAAACTTGTTGTTTTTCCTTTTACATGGCAATGGCCGCCATCGTTGGGTTTAATGGCAGAACTGAAGCAGGGTGGCAATTTTTTTCCCCTTAGGTTTTATTGTCTATAACGCATTCCCTCTGTAATCTGTGCGAGAGGTAGGCAAGTGGGAAAGATTTTCGTGTAACTGTATGTCTGAATTCACATTATGCTTTAACAGCTAAAATGATTACTAGACACATTAGAAAGATTTTAACCAGGTATTTAACACTATCTGTCAATTGCGTAAAATACTGGAAGAGTCAACCTCCACAAAACTGCTTTCACATGGCCAAACACAAAATCACAACCCATCCAAAAACATTTATTCTGGCCTCATCCCAATTTTCTCGCATCTTTCAGAGTTGTGACAAATGTCACTTGTTGGAAAGGAGGTACAAATGGCAACATCACAAAACAGCACCGCAGTGAGATGTCTGCACCAGACTCATCAGAGCACACTCCTTGTGGCACATGGAAGCTCCTCTGGTTTTTTATTTCTGTACTTTTTTTTTTTTTTTAGTTCTTGAACTACATTTTTTGTTCTGGTAAAATACATGCAATAGAAGATTGACCGTTTTAGCCGTTTTGAAGTGAACAGTTCAGTGGCATGAAGTGCATTCACGCTGTCATGCAACCAGCACCCCCATCCAGCTCCAGAACTTCTTCATCCCAAACTGAAACTGTGCCCATTAAAGCAAAGACTCACCATTTCCCCTCTTCACCCGGCCCCTAGTAACTTCTGCCTTCTGGCTCTATGAATTTGCCTATGCTAGGCATCTCATATAAGTGGAATTATACAGTAGTTGTCCCTTTGCGACTGGCTTATTTCACTTAGCGTAATGTCCTCAAGATTCATCCACATTGTAGTATGTGTCAGAATGTCTTTCCTTTCAAAGGCTGAATAATATTCCATGGTGTGTATGTACCACATTTTGTTTATCTGCCCTGTGTGGCTAGTCCTGGGATTTTAATATTGAGGGGGTATCCCCATCACCATTGCGGATGGAGGTGGCCGCTCATTCGTGAGCATCGTAAAGCAGGATGGAGAATGAGAGGTATCCAGACTAGATCTGCAGAGTCAGGCAGGGAGGCCTCCTGGAAACTACAGGTTTTTGTTCTATGTATAACAATCACCAGCTGTGGGAATATTTTGCTTTCATCCTTAAGGTTTCTTTTAAATGTCAAAGGAGGCTAAACTAGACCCTCTTTGGAACTGAAATTCTCGAAGACAAGATATGATGGACTTTGGCCCAAAGTCAGAGAATAGAATATGTTTCCAACCCCATGCCTTTCCAAGCCACTCACTGCCACTGGCAAAGGCACTCTGGAGACTCCCTGATCATGGCCCTTGGATTGCATCAAATGAGGCACAGCCACAGTGAGCACGCTCTGAGCTCACTCACTCTTGGTGGAAACCACACTATATGGAGATGGTATGAAAGAAATGCATTTACAAACCTATTTGCCATGCAGTCAGCTCTCTTACAATAGACAAATTAAACAACTGCCCTCTATTTACTTTGCTATCTCATGGCCCACGGGATATACGGGAGATTCTGTTTATGACATCAGCTAACGACAGACCTACGATGTGGAGGAAGTTTTGTGTCTCTTCTGCTGCTGGTGCTGTCACAATTACCCCGGTTTTCTATTGACTCACCGTGTGCTCTGCATTGCTAGGTGCTGTCAGTAGCAAAGCAGAGTATTTCACAGTACCTGTGTAATTAATTTCCATCACCAGTGTATTATTAACCAATAATTAAATAACCTTAGGGATTTGCCTAAACATCTCTGACATTTTACAAGGAAAAATGGACATTTGTTGAGAGGACACCTTATTAATGGAAAATTTTTTTTTGCATTATATATGTGTTGTGGCATTACCATTGATGAAGGATTTTCACGTACATCTATTCATTTATTTTATACAACAATCTCATGAGGTATTCAGGATAGATCTAGTATCCTCATTTTACTGATGAGATGAGGTAATTTGCCCACAATCACGGCACTAGTAAAAGGTAGAGTAGGGCTCTTTTATAGGGTACAAAAGAACCAACTTTAATTCATTCTCAAGGTAGGGCAAGTAATTGGAAGCTTCCTATTCAGGATAAAGGAGCTTCCACAATATACATCATTTTGCTTTAACTGAGCTCCTACATTTTATCTCATTTAATCTTCATCATGTCCCCTGGAAGTATACACTGAGATCCCGTTTTTATAGATGAGGCTCAAAGGTTACTGGCCCATGTTACACAGCTGGGATAGAGCAAGAAATCAGCTGAATCCATCAGATTTAAGAGTTCATGCTCTTTCTAAAACATAACTGCTGCTTAATTCCAAAGCTGGTACCTCAGTGCAATTCCCACATTGGCGCAAGTGCCCACCAGATATCTTGTGGACACTGGTCCTCTGGAACACTTTTTTGCTACGCTGCTTCAGCTGGGATTGCAGAGAAGGTGGATGTCTGGGGCTTCATCTCTAGGACCCTCCCCTTGCTCTCTCTAGGAGGAACTGTAGGACCCTCCAACACACCAATGAAAAGCTGCTGCACTGGGCCATTTGCTGAGTAAATCATTATTCTCTTATATTGCTTCATCTGTTGCACCCCTTTCAAAGACAACAAAAGCAATCCTCATGGTAGAATTCTGTGCAATCTTTGGCAAAAAGCCAAATTCTCAGACTTCAATATCTTGTAGAGATTCTGTTTGTTCTTGTTTGCCAATTACCCACTTTGAGGTACCAGAGGGAAATGGAGAAACTCCAGCTGGGCACAGACATAAACCTGAAATGTCCCCTTGCCACAGCCACAGGCTTCCCAAGCTTTGGGGCACTGTGGCAAGATGCACACATTTGTGCACAGCGATCCTGGAAGAAGCCTAACAATGGTTATTCTTTAAATTTTTCCACTTCTGCTTATGTCTTTAAAGGAGATATTGAGCACCACATGGTTCCAGGAGAGTGAGAGAGGATTCCTTGGTGGCCGACTGTGTGTCTTCACTGTTGTTCTGAGAAATTCTGCTCAGATTTTGAACTCCCATCCAAACTCATTCTGCTGAATCAGGCCCACAGCTGCCTTGTCATCCTCTCTAGAAGACTGTTCAAACCATCTTTTCTTATCTCAGCAAAGTTGTTTTTTCCTCCACCTTTGATGTTCACCTTGAGAAGAATCACTTGTTGCAATCTCAGTGTATTCCCCTCAATGTTTTAGCATCCCAGTGGCTTCTGAACTTTGTAAGAGCTCGTGTCCTAGGTTTCTAGCTGCCTGGTCTATCCCCTAATCCACTGTGGGGCACAGACATACAGAAAGACACATACCCCAGTGCTCACACACACATGCAGATACACATATTCACACAGTGCAAATAGGCAACAGTTCTGTTGACACGATACGGACACTGAATATTCTATGAGACTTGGCTCCTCTTTCTCCTCCTCTTTTTCATGATGTGATGGCCCATTTGGATAGCTGTCCTGGTTCTTTTACCTGCTCAGGAGCTTCAGAATTTCTGCTCTCTGTACTAGAGGACAGATCACCAGAAGTGTGGTCAGAAGACCAGCTCTGTCACTCACCAGGCTTGTGTCTTATATATTTAATATTTTTCTTGTTTTAACAAACTTGAGCCAATATCTTTGTGCCTTTTCGCATGAGTTTTGTTGAACCTACTTGCCCAGCATCTGTTGTTGGTGGATACGCTCTTGAGTCTTACAGATGCGGCTTAAAGACTCGGCCCAGTCAAATACTTGGCCCTTTTCATTATTTTTCCTCCAATTTCTTTTTTCCAAGCTCTTCCCATTTTTGTATACATTATGACACCCACAAAAAGTGCCAGTTTCTGAAAGAGCTGTGTCCCTTTGTGTTTGGTTAAGAAGCACATTCATATGTTTGACACGTGCACTTGTGAACCTGGATCACTGTATGCGTTATCCACAGTAGACTTTTAATTAGTATGTATTCAGTAAAGGAGCCAAGTTGTGTCTTACACCTTCCCACACGTTCACATTGGGTGTTTAATTTCCTGTCTCCCCCTGTGGACCAAGGGAAAAGCCTTATAAAAGCTTCTTTCATGTGGAATACAAGTCTTACTTTTTCAATGCAGTTCTGTCATTGAAACGCCTTCCACTTATTTTTTCTTTTCTCACTTTCATAAGCTTCATTTTCTACCTTCTGCATTCTATGGCCTGATGACAGTGGGTTTTCCTCATACTTTGGGGATTGTATGTGCTGGTGATAATGTCCCCTAAGTCCTCCATCTGAGGGCAACCACCTCACCCCAGCCCCTGAAGGTTGTAAGGGTTGGCTGTTTGCTGGAGGGTCCCAGGCCTTCTATGTTGCTGGTTACAGCTGAGCGGGTCCAGGGTCTTCACCAGACCCAAGTGTAGCCTGAAGCTATATATTTCATGCTTTATAGTGAGACCTAGTCTAGAAAAGATGAACGAGCCAGTGAGATTTGTCATGGAAATTTGAACCAAGAAACACAGAATCAGTGGGGTAGTTGGGATGACAGAAACAGAAGGGCAGAAATAGAAAGTCACTTTAGGGGTTGTGTGAGCTGACGCTATCAGAGGGGTAGAGATGATGAATGGCTGAGAGAGAAGCCGCATGACCCTGGGAGAGGAGGCAGCCGGAAGCATCATAGAGAAGAGGAGAGACCTCAGCAGCCACACAGTGCCTCGTCATCCTCAGCCCTCCTCCCATGACTCTCGCGTCTGGAAGTTCTGGATGCTTGTGTCCTCTTCCTCGTCATGGACATCAAGATGCTGCTGCTTCTCTGGAGGCCAGCTGCCATCTCTCCCACCTGCCATCTCTCCCAGCCGCCATCTCTCCCAGCTGCCATCTCTCCCAGCCGCACCAGAGTCACCTCAGTGCTCTCTCGCTGTCTCTGGTGGGGTGCCAGGCCCATCACTCTTTTCTCAGCCTCCCTGCAGCCATGAGTTTTCTAGCTCATTCTCAAAACTTGGCCTTTGACCTTTAACTTCAGTCACTCCTCCAGCCACCTTCCCTGGAACAGAGGAGAGCCCTCGGGTGAGCCTCCCGCCAAGCCCAGGATGATGCCAGGCCTGGCTCACCACCTTGTCCTGGTGACAGACCATCTCTCAGAGCATTCCCCTGAACTGGTATGCCTCGTACTAAGGTTAAATACAGTCTCTGCCAATCCACTTCCTACCTAGAACATGTTTCCTGTTAAGGATTGCATCAAGAGGTCATTCGTTGTTTTTAAGCATGCTTGCGATGTCTGGGCATGAGCTTAGGAGCTGTCATCTTCGGCTTCCCCTAAGGTCTCCCATGCTCGCACTGCCTCTGCTCTAACTCACCCCCACACGGCTGCTGACATTTCCGGGCAGCCTCCCACTGACACTCATATCAATGCAAACATTTCTTGAGTGTTACCTAAATATCAGACGTGTAATCTCAATGAAACCTTGCAACAACCCTGGGAGATAGGTTCAATTACCAACTCCATGTTACAGATGAGGAAATGAAGGCACAGAGAGGTAAAGTAACTTGCACAAAGTCACACAGCTTCTCAGTGGTTTGAACCCAGGCAGCCTGGCTCCAGAGCACATTGACTATTGTGCCCCAGCTAGCTCCCAGCAACACGTCACCATCTGCCTCCCTTTCTGTCACAGATACCCTGTGTCTGCAACTTCCTTCTTGACTGAGTTGAGTACTTGACGTTGGCCCACTAAGTGGAATCATGATAAAGTTCTTTCAACATTCCCAACATTTAAAAAAAAAATTTTTTTTATGGCCTCCAGAATAAAACCAATGTATCTGCTGACAAAGCTCCTGGACCGAATGGTTGCAAATGTGACCCTTGGCTTGATTCCACTGGAAACTAACTAGAGGGCTGGCTAGCTAGACGGCTGGCAGGCTGGGCGCGAGGTCTTGTCACAGGTGAGGAGCATTCTCACGTACACTGTCTGTCTTATTTTCCTCTGCCTTTTGCTGAAGATCTGAGGCCTCCCTTCCCTTCCCCTCCCCTCCTCTCCCTCCCCTTCTCTCCTCTCCTCTTGTTGCTTATCTGGAAGATGAAAACAAGCAGCCAGGCCCAGCTTTCCCTCTGTCCTCAGATCCCTAGTGAGTCCTTTCTCCATCACCATCAGAAACTTGAGCCCTGTCTAGCTTCCCTTTCCAGCTCACTTGCCCCATGTGCCACTGGTACCTGTGACCCAAACCCATCTCCAAATTCATCCAGATTCACTCTGGTCACTACAGTCATCCTGGAAACTTTCTTTCCTGGACCACTCCAACACACCTGCAGGTTTTGGCAACACTTACCCACTCCATCCCTCCCTGAGTTCTCATCCATCTCACCAGCTCCTCCCAGACACATGGCATCACTGAACATGGCTTGAACCTCTTAGCACCCTGTGAGGTAGGGAGAAAGACCTCCCTAGTTGATCAACACAGTAAGTTCTTCCTCCTCCAGGAAGCCTTCCTGGATTACCTCTCTCAGACTTTTGTCTGAACTCATGGCATCTACTTTCTGGCTTCCACTTTCTGTGATTAATCCCCTTCTGTCTGTGGCATTTCTTGTATTACTGTAACGCATTGCTATTAATGTTTTATATATCTATGCTTTTGTATCCTCAACTGAATTTTTAGTTTCTTAAAGGAGTTTACACTTCTAATATTCTTCATACTTCCTTGAGTTCAATAAATTTGCTATTTAAGCTGTGGCTGGGTAGCAAAATACATATTGAATGCTCAAAGCAAGAGGGTTAGGTGAGCCATTTTGAAGTTCCTTGAATTCTGGTTAATCATTTTCCCTTTGCCAATCAGGCTGCTATTTCTAAATTAGTGAACAAACAAAGCAGCCCACAGTGAGATGTCATCCTTCACCTGGAACAAGGTGTTTCAAACGTGACTCTGAATGACTTGAAAATAAAATTTTGAAAAGTTAAAAACCAGTTCTTTATGGGTAGCAGAATTATTGACTGGTTAAGAAGATAGATGCATGTAATTGGCTACATTTTGTCTCCACCCCCAGCACCCCTGCTCAAAATTCATCTGTTGAAGTCCTAACCCCCACTACGTCATGGAGGCTGCACATGGAGATAAGGTCTATGGTGTCTTTAGGGTGGGCCCTAATCCATTATGAATGGTGTTCCTATGAAAAGAGAAAATTTGGTCACACACAGAGAGACACCAGACATGTCCACAGACCAAGGGTCCACTACGTACAGCCATCTGCAAGCCCAGAAGAGAACCTTCAGAGGAAACCAACCCTGCCAGCACTCCGTTATTGGACTTCCAGCCTCCAGAACTCTGAGAAAATAACTTCCTGTTGTTTAAGCCACACACTTTGTGGCATTTTGTTATGACAACCCTACCAACTGATACAACGTAATTTATACTAAAACTTAGGATTCCTTCTCTGTCATTTAGTCACAGACCACCTTGAGCAAGGTACTTAGTTTGTCAGTTTCCTCATCAGCAAAGTGGCAATAGTGATATCTGTGTGTGGGGAGGATTAAATGAGACGGTGCAAAGCAAGAACACAGTGCCTGGCATAAAATAAACGCTCTTAGTTAGCCACCAATTGTAGAAAATCAGGAAGAAAAAAGCGTGCATTTCTCCATCACCAAAGTGAGCCACTGTAAACATTTTGGTGATTCTCTAACCATCTTATTATTAAACATAACTGTGTTCCTGCTGTATATACAGTTTTAGATCCTGCTTTGTTTTATTCTACATTGTATCACAAGCATCCCCGGAGTTACTAAAACTAAAGGATAGTAACTGGCTGCCATTTCAGTATGAGAGAATTACAATGAGGCAATTTATCCAAGAACTTGTAGATTATGAAAAAAGGCTCACCCTAAGAGTAAAACTTTACAATCAAACGTAATGGATCACAAGCATACATACATAAAATATATATGGAATAGGTTGGAGCCACATGGGGTCACTGAGAGATAAAATGGCTCTCAGCCAATGCAGCTGGAATTTGACAGGCTGGGCTACTTTGTCTCAAGAAGGGATGTGATGATGAGGAGAGAAGCCTGGAGAATGGAGAGCTGCTGCCTGGGGCTGCTCACCCATCCCAGGACAGGCAGTGGAGCCTCCAGGTGGACAGGGCTGTGGAGCTGAACTGTCCAGCGTTTGAATCTAGGCTCTACAGCTCATTTCACTGCAGAATATTGGGGAATCATCCTTAACCTTATTGTGCCTTTCCTTATCTTTAAAATGGCATGGAGGGGAGGGCACTACCTACCTCATTATGTTGTTTTGAAGATTAAATGTGGGCTTGTCACACAAGTTCTCAGTAAGTATTAGCTTCTCTTTCTTATTCGGGGGAGAGGGCGTCTCAGACAACGGGTCTCAAATTCCAGATCATCCTAATAGGAGATGAACATATCAAATTGCTTAAGCCTGATGCTGTTCAATGCTCAATTCCTCACACTCCCTTTGCTGAGACTCCACATTTAAAAAGCAGCCTTCTGATTATGCTTCCCCAGGGCCCTGCCAAGCAGGAGAAGACTTTGGCGATATGCACTGAGTTTCCAGTTCCTCTGACAATTGCATTTCTCCTTGACCTCTGCCATTTCCTAACTTGCTTGGGCAGTTACTGAACTGCTCTGTCTTATTTTTCTCATTTGCAGAAGGGGGATAATGTCACTTAGAAACCACAACGACAGGAGGAGAATAAGTAGGAGAAGTAATAACGTCAGTTAACAACCCATGGGTTGGACGTATACTAAATGCTTTGCAAATGTGATCTCATTAAATGAGATATTGATAATTGCTTGCTGCAGTACCTTGTACACAAGACGCAGTGAATAGTAGCAGGTAAATGGTCGTGTTCAATAGGAGGTTGCATCCCATATCGTTTATTTCCAGGGAAAGAATGTGCTGATTATGCCAGTCTAAGTATTCCAGGGCTTGAAACAGATTTCTGAATATAAAATGATACATCGAATTCTGCTTCAAGGTGTCCATCTCACAACCTTGGTTAATGTTGTCCATTCCTGAGAAACACGTCCTCATCTCAGCGTGCCAACAGTTAGGTTTCTGATACTCAGAGTAAAAGCCCAAACTTTGACTGTGGAAGATCACCAAAGTAACGGATTTAAGGAGCTTTTGCTTTATTTGCACTTCTGATTCAGGTGAACTTTATTTTTAACGGGTATGCTACAGATTGATGTTTAACTTTAGCATAATTTATGTAGCCGTTTCCCTATTCTAAAACACCTAGACTTAATCCTTTTCCTCCTGTTTTTATAAATCACACTACAAAGAACACCTTGTGCACACAAGTTGGCTTTTTCCCACTCTGGGCTGTGGAAATGTCTCCGAAGGTGCTAAGTAGGCGACGTCGACTAAGTTCACCAGCCTGCCCTCAAAAGACTCCAAAAGAATGAGGTTGGTTTCCTTTTCTTCTTGCACCTAATTCCCACAGTAGTTTGCCGTGGGCTCTTCAAAGATGGAGGCATTTGGTCCCATTTGGAGGGAGTAGATGAGGTTGAGATGGGTAATAGGGTAATAGAGGCAGAAGACTGAGGAATGCTCCCCTGGGGCATGCAGTGAGTCACTGCTGAAGCCATTACGGAGAGCACGCCTCCTAACTCATCATCTTTGACTCTAATCGCCAGGGCTGGCATTGCACAGCAGCACTTGGGAGACGTCGCCTTCAACAGCCATGTCTTAAGGGGGTGCACATGGGGCAATCAAGACTATTGAGAACGTAAGTTAAGATTATTGCTTCCTGTGCGCACATTCCACTCACAGGCTGATTAGTGCACTGAAGAGCTCTCATTGACATTTCGTGGTTTAACATAAAGATTTCTTGTGCATAGCTCAGGAAAGAGAGACAGATTTTCAAACAGCTGTCTAATATCTCTGTCAACATAGAAATTAAATAGATTTAGGAACTTCAGAAAAACATACGCACATTTAATGCCCAGTAATGATCAATTCCAATTTCCAGTTGCAGAGACAGGAATTGTTTTCAATGTGTTCTATGGGTTTTTCCAAATAAACATCTGGCATCGTTTTATGTCTTTTTAATCATTTGAATGGAGATATTATAGGTCTATCTATTTATTTGTCCAGCTATAAAGCTGATGATATTGTGAAGATATTGAAATGAATCCAATGTCTCAATCAACTTTCAAATGAAAACATTCCATTGTTTTAAAGCAACCATTTTCACTTTCAGCATCTATCAACTTTGGATTACAAACTCCCTCCAAACTTGTTAGCAGTATTTTTGTTTTTTCTTGTGCTAGTGATAATGAAAGACAAGAACATCACCTTGCCTTCAGTGTCAGAGATGTGCTTCTGTTTGAGGGAGATCAGCCCTGCGGAGCCTGTGTTGTTGAGAGGGCACATGGGAGAACAACCTACGCTCCTGACCCTGGTGTGATGTTCTGTCCATTGACTTTTACTCTCAACCAAGCAGAATGACATTTCTCATGTAGGCGCCATGCACACTGAGAAGAGGATAGGGTCTGACTGATTAGGGTTCAAATCCCAGCTTTACCCCTTTCTAATTTTGTGACCTCATTCAGTGTGATTCACTTCTCTGAGTCTCAGGTTCTTCCTCTTTCATGCAAATTAGTAATAACACATGATTCAATGAGACAATGTATATGGGGCATCTCAACTGTATATACAGTAGGTCTCAGGTGATAGCCATCTCTATCGTGAGGTAGATTCCAGGCCACTGAGCCCCTCTCCCCACAGTAAGCCTGCTCTGAACTGAGCTTGGGAACATGGTGGGAGTGTGCCAGGTTGCCTACCTGTAGACGCAATCCAGAGTACCAATATTAAGAGCAAAGGCAAATTGACTTGGGTCTAGAGGGCCAACCCCTATCTCTCTCAGAGGACCACCTCGAACACATGAGCAGTCCACCCTCTGTTCAGGAGGAAAGTGTCTGAATCACAGTTGACAGGCTCAGGCCTCTGCTGAGAGCAATAGAAACTAATCAAAATTATAGATCATTTTAATAAGAGGTCATTTTGGAACCCCAAGGACAGTTAGAGTTCGAGTTGATTTAGGCTGGCCTGAGGTTTGTAAAGAAAGTGTGCCTGTGGTCTTTTTAAGTCCTAGAGCTTCCTTTGGGTAATTATAAAGAAACACAGCAGTACATAGTTGCAGCTCTTCCTGATGCAGAGCACTAGGCTGTGTACCTGCAGACACACATCTGGGCTAGTGGAAGCCAGCAACTACACTCAATGAAAGCTTGGTATGATGTGGCTTTCTTACTATATTGGATATTCTGTCCCCACACAACAGCAATAAATGCATTCCTCAGCAATGGAAGCTATTTCAAATGCCATTTTGCTTTATCCAAATCAAATTTCTCAAAGCACCAGTTTTATTTTCTGACAATACAGCATGTGGACAAACAGCATTGCCTCCAAATCCCAGCTCTGCCATATCCTGGTCATGTGACCGGTTTCCTCATCTGAGAAATGAGGGTAGTTATGGCTGGTACCTCAGGAGGGAGAAGGAAAATGAGCCAATGACTAACATGTTATTCTAGTGCCTGGCACATAGTAAGTGCCCAAGAAAAGGATGGAATGAATAGTAGCTGCTCATATATGGCTTATACAGATTCTAATAGAAAGTACAAAGGGAAATTAAATCTCAGCTAAGCTAGATTTGCTTTAGGCTGAGGCGTAACAAAGTTGATAAAAAGCCTTTGAAAAGAGCCATGGAAACAATGGTGGCCCACAGAGTTGAGACCCGAGAGAAGTGGGAGAAGCCTAAGGAGTGTCACTCGCTCTTCCACTCACCTCCTTTCGGTTTGAGTTTCTAAAGAATCAGTATTGATGGTGGAAAAGGTGAATGACTGACTTGGCAAAGCTATAAGAAAAAGTTTTTCTTTTCTTTTCTTTTTTTTTTTTTTTTGAGATGAAGTCTCACTGTATCATCCAGGCTGGAGTGCGGTGGCATGATCTCAGCTTACTGCAACCTCTGCCTCTCGGGTTCAAGCGATTCTCTTGCCTCAGCCTCCTGAGTAACTGTGATTACAGGCACCCACCATCACACCATATAAAAATACCTAATTTTTGTATTTTTATAGTAGACACAGGGTTTCACCATGTTGGCCAGGCTAGTTTCGAACTCCCTGCCCGCCTCAGCCTCCCAAAGTGCTGGGATTACAAGCATGAGCCACAGTGCCTGGCCCAAGTTTTTCTTTTTTTTAGTGATAAAAGTTATCATGCATATAAAAGGTTATATATTACATTTATGCTGGTTTAAAGGACAACAATCAAATGAACACCTAGGTACCTAACACCCACTCAATAAAATACTACCCACAACTCAGCCCTCCTGAGGGCCACCCTGCCGTGTCTCTTTCTCTCACTGCCCTGAGGAAAGGCTGTAGTGTGTTTTGTGTCAATCGCCTCCCTGCTTTACCTAAAGTTTTCTGCCGGTCTCTAAAAGATATGTTTGTAGATGTGCTGCTGTCTTGCTCTTCTTGCCCAACATTGTGAAATTCATCCATGCCGTTTGTCTGTGGCCATATTTCTTGGTACAAATATACGGCAATTTATTCATGCAATCTACTGTTCATGGACACCTGTGTTGCTTCCAGTTCTTTGCTCCTATAAACATTCATACACATTCATATACTACAGTTAGCTTGCAATAATTTTTCTAGGGTCCTTATGATAAATGGTTTTAGAATTTTACTGAATACTGGACCTACTGAGATGATCATGACGTTTTTCTCCTTTAATCTCTTAACGTGACAAACTACAATAATAATTTTTTAAAATACTGAACGAACAATTCAATTCTGGAATAAACCCTACTTGATGTCTTATTTGTTGGTGATTTTGGTTTACTTTTATTTTATTTAGTATTTTTGGATCTTGATCTGTTTTTATCTAGGTTTGGTATCATGAAATGAGTTAGAAAGGATTTCCTTCCTTCTTTCTTTTCCTTCCTCCCCCCTCTCTCCTTTCTTCCTGCCTTTCTTCTTCTCTTCTTTTAGTATTTGCTACGCCCATAGTTATATTCTTTGTTAGGCTGTTTTCACATTGCCATAAAGAAGTATCTGAGACTGGGTAATTTATTAAAAAAAAAAAAGTTTAATTGGCTCACAGTTCTGAAAGCTGTACAGAGAGCATGGTGCTGGCATCTGCTCAGCTTCTGGTGAGGCCTCAGGAGACTTACAATCATAACAGAGGCAAGAACTAGAGCAAAAGAGAGAGCAAGGGAAGATGCCACACAATTTTAAACAGCCAGATCTCGCAATAATGTCACTATTGTAAGGACAGTACCAAAAGGATGGTGCTAAGCCATTCATGAGAAATGTACCCTTGTGATCCAATCACCTCCCATTAGGCCTCACCTCCAACACTAAAGATCACAATTCAACGCGAGATTTAGAGAGAACAACATCCAAACTAAGTCATATCCTTTTTCTCATTCCCAAAATTGTTAATTTGCGTCTTCTCTCTCTTTTTCAAGATCAGTCTTGCCAAAGGATTGCCCATGTTATTGATCTTTTTGGAGAACCACTTTTTAGCTTGGTCACTCTTCTGTATTTTTGTTGTTCTGATTTTATTAATTTCTTCTCTCTACTATTTTCTTCTATTTTATTTGAGTTTATTGCGCTATTATTTTCCTAATTTCTATTGTTAATTTGCATTCAACATATGCAAATCAATAAACATAATCCATCACATAAAGAGTTTTAGGCCAAGCACGGTGACTCACTCCTGTAATCCCAGCACTTTGGGAGGCGGAGGCGGGTGGATCACAAGGTCAAGAGATTGAGACCATCCTGACCAACAAGGTGAAACCCTGTCTCTACTAAAACACAAAAATTAGCTGGGTGTGGTGGCATGAGCCTGTAATCCCAGCTACTCGGGAGGCTGAGGCAAGAGAATCACTTGAACCCAGAAGGTGGAGGTTGCAGTGAGCTGATACCATGCCACTGCACTCCAGCCTGGCAATGGAACAAGACTCCATCTCAAAAAAAAAAAAAAAAAAAAGGAATTTAAAAATGTGTTTCCTTGGCTTCCTATTAAATTCTTTTTCAGGTACATCTTATCACTGACATTTTGACTTTTAAAATTAGCTATCTAGGTCTAATATATGTCCTACTAATATTTGAGCTGAATTGGACTCAAAGCTGGGTAATAGAGAAGCACTGAGTCTGTGAAATCTCTCATCCTCAGTTTCTTGGACAGCTGCTCAAAAATTTAGGCCTGGTCTCCAACAGTTCCTTAATGCATAAGGAATTTTTTTTCTTTTATAAGTAGAGAAATATAATATTCTTTTACTAATTGCTAAAAGCAAAGGGTACAATCCCTATGACTTTGCTCATGTTTGAAGTCTGTGTGGTGACACCTTGCAAGATTAATAATTTCTGAAATAATTAGCAAATTCACTATTTCCTTTTGTCTTTCTCTTGAAGTTAAAAAAAGGTTCAACCTGATGAAACTTCTTATTCCAGTGTAGGAAGATGTATGCTTTATTCATTTCGTTTAAGTTCCAGGATACATGTATAGAGCACACAGGTTTGTTACATAGGTATACGTGTGCTGTGATGGTTTGCTGCACTTACTGACCCAGTCCTCTTATTGCACCAGTGGTTCTCGGGTTTTGATTTGTTTTCTCTTCAGCCAGGGAGCAGATTAAAACACACTCCTATAGATCCAGGAGGCTTAGAGAAGGGTTCAGGTATCTTTTATTTTTTTTGATCTAATCCCCAGAAGATTATAATGTACCCGGTTTAAGAACCAGGGCATCATCTTATTGAATTACCCATGTCTTCCTCCTTGGTGAGGTAAGGAAGGGCAGGAGGACCTGGGCTGGCACACCAGGTGGGTTCTCCAGGGCTGGGCAGGTAGGTGATGATCATCTGTGCCTACAGAGGGTACTATACTATAGGAGAGGGCAGAACAGCAAGTCAAGTCTGCAGCTCAGATTCATCAAACTGAAAAGAAACTGCCCAACTATTGTTAACATTAAATAGTCCATGACTGGAAAGCCAGGAATCCAACAGGAAGCTGAGAAGCAAGGGCAAAGCCAGGGCCAGGGCGATTGGGAAGATCAGCATTGTCTCTACTTGCAGATGGAGACTAGAGCATGGGAGGAAAAGTTGCTCCTTAAACACCAGCATTGTCTAACAATTGGAACAGATGCAGTAAATCCGCAGTTTTGCCAGTGATATTCCAGGAACGTCTGACTGAGAGACAGGTCTTTGGCCAGGAGAGGGGCAGTGTGAATATAACCACTAGATCTGCTGTTAGGCTGGCCAGCTCCAAAAGAGACAACTGTCACGTGGTGGCAAGATCTCGGAGCCTGAAAACAGAAGACCGAGGTTGGAATCCTCACTCTGCCATTACCACTGTGTGACCTGGGACAGATCAAAGTCACCTGGAAAAAGCAGTCTTCCTGAGATGCCATTTCCTCAAGTGTAGATGGGAATAATGCCTTCTTCACAGGGTTGTTGTGAGAATGAGTAGAAAATGACCAGCACAATGTTGGCATTTGGTCAATGTCATTAAGCTTGAGAGCAGAGTTTTTGTGCTTTTATTTTTTATATTTTTGTGATCCACCTAGCAGAGTGCTTTACACGTGGTGAGTACTCAAAAAATATCTGTCGAATGAACAGACTTCTAAAAGCAAAACAAAACAATGTAGTCCAAGTGATGTGATCCATTGATAGGTAAACAGAAGACTTACCCTGTCTGAAATTTAACTCAGCCATGCTCAGCCATGGTGAGATTTTCAAAGCAAATGGAAAGCAATGGTGATGAGGGCATAAAGACTATTTAATGAACAAATGAATAAATACATGAATGAATGATTGGAACTAAACTGCATGCCTCTTTGGGCACAAGATGTTAAATATCCACATGAAAATATGGTGCAAGTATTTGATATGTGCTGTTAAAAAGTAAATCAAGTATTTCAGTTATGTCCAAATGCATATCTGGATATCTGGGTTAAGTAAGCCAAATAACTGATAATTGACTGCATTTTTCACTTTTAACTGAGTCTCTTGGAGGGTCATGCAGACTGAACCACTCTTGAAAGCACAACGGAGGGAAAACGCAAGGGGAAGCCATGCCCTTAGGTGGCCCTGGACTCATGAGCCCAGGTTGCCAACAGAACTTCAAAGTCACAATAGCCATTGCAGATTCACAGAGAATTGTTTTTCAATTCCATCATAATAAAATAGGATTTGAAGTTTTCCAAGACCTTTATCTCATAGTTTTTAATTAATGAGAATTACATTATCTCTTAGGTTAAGTATATAATCTTCTCTGAGCTATAAAGTCCAGCTGGCAGCCAATTATGTTTGAATATGTTCAATGAAATTTCCTAATAAAATATCTGATCAATGAATATTTGTATTGTATATGCTCTGTACTAACAAATGGTGACATAAATGCCTAGTCAGAGGTGGGCGTATGTTTATGTACATCAAACTGATACATTTATAATCTATCAGTTTTCAATGTTTTCTGAATCTGAAGCAAATTCCCTTGTTCAGCTTAAGTTTCTACTATTCAAATTTATAGCCAGATTTTAGTAGCTAAATGTAAGTTAGCTACTTACCACTAAGCATTTTACATTCAGATTTTATGGAGCTGCACTAAACTAAGCATTGCAAATCTATGGTTTGCCAATTTCCTGCTATTTTTTTAATATAGTAACTGCAGAATTGTAAAATAAGAGGCAAGAATTTCTCACTCACCTCAATCCATCGATTGAATGCAGCAATTCAATAAGTGCAAGAGTTCTACAAGCTTCTCGCCTCAGTCTTAATATTTGTCCCCACACTATACTATTTTTGTGCAATGTTTTTCTCTAACCCCAGGAAGGGAGGATTAAGTAAATAATGAATAAGCATGTCTCATTGAAGCGATTTTGACATTTCATCTAAGTTTACATGTTAATTAAGATAAGATTGTTCTAGTTCCCCAAAAGGGTTTTTTGTTTTCCTTTGAGCAACTAGGCTGAAATATAGTATAAAAGTGTATGAACATTCTGTTAAATGCACAGATTTAACCCTGCTGTTTTGCTCCTAATCATTATTAATTGCCTCCAGTGGTGGACATTAATTTCCCTATTGCAGCAACATGCATCTTGAGCTTGGGCATATCCTAATACATCAAATAGGACAGGTGATATAATTCAGCTGGTCACAGCTGGAAAGGAGACAGCCACCCACATGCAGGCAGTCTGTCAACCTTAGTTACACTGCAGACACCACCACAGCCTCTGAAACAACATTGTACATTTATCTCTGGGGATAACTTTACAAGAAGTATGGCTGCTTGGTTCATCCTATTTAATCTGTTATTGTCTTAGTAGTGACAAGAAAGAAAACAGTTGAAACTCAAAATTCTGAATTTGTTTGAAGCCATTGAAGAGGGAAAAAGTGGAGACATATGGATGGGCTCATGGCGCAGATAAACTGATAAGTACTGGGTTCAGAGTGGATTATATTTTAAGATAGATGTCACTGAAAGATTTAGAGCGAGCTGTTGATGATGCTTGCTGTGATGTATCTTCAGGGTCTTTCCTTGTTCTCTGGGTGTTTAGGTAGATCCTTGACAAGTTGCCCAGAGTATCTCACGTTTACATATAGCTCTGGTTCTTGGAAACAGTTATTAGCTTAGTTATTCTTGTAAATTAGTGCAATGTTCCTTACTAATGATACGGAAAACAGAGATAGGATGGCGTTAGCATCCTCAATTGCATGGTTGAGAAAAGTGAGATGGTGATAGGGTTCTGTCAGGTTAGGAGTCAACCTCAAAGCTATGACTTGAATTCAATTCCTTCATCTTGGCCTCTGGGCTTGGCTCTCCCTTGCAGAGGTATTTCTACTTCCTCTATAGGACTGATTCTAGGTTAGGAAAATTCATATCAAAACTACAGTGAGATATCATCTCACACCCATTAGGATGACTACAACCAAAAAACCAGAAAATTACTAGTGTTGGCAAGGATGTAGGGAAACTGGAACCCTTGAGCACCATTGGTGGGAATGTAAAATGGCGTAGCTACTGTGGAAAACAGTAGGGTAGTTGCTCAAAAATTAAAATTACTATAAATCCATTTACCATAAAATTCTATAGTTTCTATGATTCTATTACCATATGATTCAGCAATTTCACTCCTGAATATGTATCCAAAAGAACTGAAAGAAGAGTCTCAAAGAGGTATTTGTACACACATGTTCATACCAGCACTCTTCACAGTAGCCAAAAGGTGGAAGCCCAAACCAAATTCATTGATGGATGAATGAATAAACAAAATGTGGTATATCCATTTAATATGGTTTGGCTGTGTCCCAACTCAAATCTCATTTTGAATTGTAGCTCCCATAATTCTCATGTGTCTTGGGAGGAACCTTGTGGGAGGTAATTGAATGATGAGAGCAGGTCTTTCCCATGCTGATCTCACGACAGTAAAGAAGACTCAAAAGATCTGATGGTTTTATAAAGGGGGGATCCCCTGCACACACTCTCTTGTCTGCCACCATGTAAGACATAACTTTGCTCCTCATTTGCCTTCTGCCATGATTGTGAGGCCTCTGGAACTGTGAGTCCATTAAGTCTCTTTCCTTTATAAATCACAGTCTTGAGTATGTCTTTATCAGCGGCATATGCCATTCAATGGAATATATTCAGCCTTAAAAAGGAAGGGAATTCTGAGACATGCTTCAACATGAATGAACCTTGAAGATATTATGCTACGTGAAATAAGCCAGACACGAAAGACAAATACAGTATGATTCCACTTATAAGAGGTATCTAGAGCAATTGAACTCATTAAAAACAGAAAGCAGAGTGGTGGTTTCCAGGAGCTAGGGGAATGGGAATAGGGAGTGTAATGGGTACTATTCAGAGTTTTAGCTTTGCAAGATGATACGTTTTGGAGACTGGTTGCACGAGAATGTGAATATACAATGCTACTGAACTGTATACACAGAAATGGCCAAGATAGTACAGTTTGTTTATTTTATCACAATCAAAACAAGCAAACATCAAAAACCCTCATTCTAGGGAGTGGCTGTGCTCATCTTCCCTGAGTGCTTCTGTGGCCTCCCTTGGCTGCTGGTCACCCTAACAGAGTAATGTCACCACCTCCCATACTTTGCCCAGTGAGCAGGATCACCATCATCTGTCAATCTAAAAGCAAAGGAGGCACTCTGTGCCTATTAATGCTGGTCTGTGCTTTTCCCAGGACTCAGAGACCCAGCATCCTCAGGTCAGGTCACTATCCAACCAAGTGACCCCACTCCCAGGTCACGGATCTCACCATGTGGCTCCTACAGGGCCTTCTCCCCACACCATGAGCCTACTTCAGCTCTACACACAGAGGAGTGCAGCTGAAAGGGCAGCACGGTCTACAGACCTTCAACACAGGGCCACCTCCTACAGAGGACCTTCCATATGCCAGCAGAAGCCTGGCTGAGAAGTGCATATCAGAAGATATACCCATCGGTATAGAAAGATATTCAAAATATAAATGGTAAAAGCATATTATAAAACCACATATGTAATATATAATTTTAACTTTTTAAAATATAGATTGATAAATAGAAAAGTCTAATGGATTATCTCATACAATGTTCAGTGAACGGTAGAATTATGGGTGACATTTTCTTATTTTTTTTTTCCTCATGTACATATATTTGTACTTTTTTTGCTATAATGGTATGTATTAAAATCCTGTTTATAAGTTAGTTTGTCATTGTAACAACAGTTTTAAAAATAGCCTAAAGCAGCCAGGCACAGTGACTCACACCTGTAACCCCAGCACTCTGGGATGCTGAGTCAGGCAGATCACTTAAGGCCAGGAGTTCAAAGCCAGCCTGGCCAAGGTGGTGAAACCCCATCTCTACTAAAAATACAAAAAATTAGCTGGGCATGGTGGTGCGTGCCTTAATCCCAGCTACTAGGGAGGCTGAGACAGTAGAATTGCTTGAACCCGGGAGGTGGAGGTTGCAGTGAGCTGAGATCGTGCTGCTGCACCCCAGCCTGGGCGACAGAGCAAGAGTCTGTCTCAAAGAAAAAAATAATAATAATTTTTAAAAACCGCCTAAAGCCCATAGGTGTCTTGCCAGAGAACACAGAAAGAGGCAGTCAGAAAAACCAAGGGTGTTAGATCAGTTGCTCTCGCAGAGAGGCACTCAAGTGCTCCCCTCCTGCTTCACCTTCATGAACACAGACAACAAACCAGGCAGGGATTGCTGGACCTTCTACACCAAAGTGTTCTTGGGATTCTCCTTACCACCTCCACTGTCCAAAGTCTGCCCATCCGTTAGACGATAGCTCAAATAAAACTTCCTCCTAGTAAGGTGCAATCCTTCATGGCATTTTCGTTCACGTCCCTTTTTGCAGTTATTATACCCTCCCTTGTACTGTAGCTCCATGTGGACTTGCCTTCTCTTTCTTCTTCGATTATAAACTCATTAAGGGCAGGCACCACGTTTGATGCATTTGTGTCTCCAGCAGTGTCTCTGCCTCACAGCTAGCCCCAGTTGGATAGCTGCTGAATGAATGAATGAGTCAGTGAGTGAGTGAATAAATGGCATGATTACTGAACTCTCCATGAGTAAAGCAACGAAGCAAGTCAGGCAGGGCAAATTTTTTCATCATTTCTGGATTGGTTTATATTTTATCAAAAACATCAATCCTTATATTCAGAACTTCTTTTTCATCATCCCAATTTTTATTCCTTGAGCTTAGTAAGAATTGCAATAAGAACAAGTATAATATTTGTAACTGTCATCTATCTCAGTTCAGATTTTAAATAATATGGATCTACTTTCACCTCGGGAAAGGCAGATTTTTATTACTTACATTTGCTTTAACATGGAGCTCAGACATTTTATACCAAGAGTGAAGCAAATTGCCACACAGTATCAGATTTTAATAAGACAAATCCCACACTTGCAGTGACCGTGCTTCCTTCATTGCTTTTATCTCCCGTGCTTTTCCAGAGGAGATTTTTGTAGGATCCAGGCCTTAGCATTGTTCTCTTCCAAGTCCTCTGCTGCAGCTGCATATCTCTCTCTCATTCTGCTTTCTCTCAGAAGAATCTTAGCTCCCCTGCAAAGCTGGCTTCGCATCCCTTTGTCAGCTTGAACTCAAAGGACTGGATTAGCTTCAGCACTAGGCCCTCCCTGCAAGGTTTGCTGTCCTTTGCCTGCCTGCCAGGTCTGTTCGCCCTGTTTTCCACAACAGAAGAGGTGAGATTCACAGCCAGACAGGCAATGAAGGGCTTCAGATGGCAGATTAGACCACATCCCGCCAGCGCTGCCTCAAACCTGGAGCCCCTCTGGGGTTGCTGTCAGGGACTCACGTGAAACATTTTTGTTATCTAGGAAGAAAGTGTGTTTGGGTTAAACTGCCGGTGCCATCGTGTCACTGAGTTCTCTGCCGAGCCCCAGACGGGCATTCCCCATCAGTGATAGCGGGGGCAGGCTGGGTGCAGCTGCCTCGCAGCACTGAGCAGCATGCTTTCTGCTAGCCATAGTGTTTACAGAGCATCTCAGGCAGCCACCAGGGCTGGAATCAACATTCTCCCAGAGCTTGCAAGGAACAAAGACTGCTACTAAAGATGCACTTGAAGGGAAAAGCATGACAAAATGTCCTGTGACTTCAGAGACACCTTTTGCAGCATCGTACAGTCATGCTGTTAATTAAAAGAGTTAAACTTGGAAACTAGACTTTGATGCGATATGTTGTTTCCATTCTTGGAAATACATTCACGAGGAGCTAATAAATAATCCATGAATGCTAATCTTTTTAAGTCATATCAAAGGCATGAAGTCAGCCTAGATAATTGTAAATGCAACGGCTCAAGCTCAACTCCATTAAAATGTAAAGGGGCGAACTGATTAGAGACACTCAACTGCTTTTGATAGAAGTCTTAAATTCAAATGCCACATCATTTGTTTTTAGCAAATGGAGTAATTATAATAATATTTTCTTCGTTTTTAAGGTCAGATCTCTTAAATCCTACATGTTTGTGCCCGATTTATCTACAGCCAGTATCATTTTCCTTGTGTTCATTAATAAAATGTGTATGTTGCTTAAAGGTAACATCCACTCTTATTTTCTCCGAAGGAGAAATATGTAAATATTTTAAGTTGTCTAGCTACAGGGTTAGAGGGGAGAGGCGTGACATTATTTCATTTCAGATATTATTAATAAAACTGAAATTAACCTTATTTCCCACTCTGGTAACTGTTCTTGCTGAGGAAAGGTGGCTTTTGTTTAAAGCAAAGGTGTTTTCCTACTGCTATAGCTTGTCAAACATATCGTGATTTTAATTTTAAAAAATTAAGAAAGGATTCACTTGATGATAAAGTCAATGCCTTTTAATATTCTTGTAGCATTACTGCCCAAAGTAAATTTTGTAAATATTTACCTCTTGTGGGAATTGTGGTATATATTGACCAATATATATAATTGACCAATATTTATATTGACCAATATATATTTTTCTAGGACTTTGGTAAATATCTGAGAAGTTTCTTATAGGAAAAAACTACACAAGATTTTATTGATTCAAGTGCACCTGGAATTCTAAATGAGACCCAAAAAAAGGAACCGATCACTTCTTACTATAAATTAAAAGGTTTCCTTTGCCTCCTACCTCCTGGCTGTCAGGGAATTAAGCTCCGGATGTTGGTCACCATGCAGAAGTAAAGTGAGGATGCCGGAAGCAGTCAATCCATTTGTTTAGGACAGGCAAGTCTGGTTATAGCTGGACCCAGAAACCTCCAGATGCAGCACTCTTCTGTGCTGTCAAAATATTTAAATTTCCTGCAAACATGCAGCTGTCAGTCTACTTGAAGGATTCTACCAAAACCAAAGAATGAAGTATGATTCAACAAAGCCACTAATACTGGCCAGATATGAGCCATTGGCTCAACTTGGCCAGTCCTTGGGCAAGGTTCTAACCAGAGGTGCCAATCAAGGGAGCACTTTCCAAAACACCTGTCTGTAGAGATTCTGATTCCCGGGTCTGATGGGACCCCGATGTCTGTCCTCTGGTGATTCTGGTATGCCACCCTAGGGGAGAAGCACTCATGCTTTATTTTGCATCTGTTTGTGTATTAGAAAGAAAACACAGGAGTGAGGGTAGGCTGAAGGATCAGTCTGGAAATGTTTCACAGAGGCTAACAGAAGCTAGGGGAGGCAGCACTCTCCTGACACCCAGAGCAGGACTGCAGTGTCACATGAGTCTGTGTTTCAGTCCTGCTCGTCTTGGCTAGGTAACCTTGGATCCACAATTTATCTTCCCCAAGACTCAGCTTTTCTGTCTGTAAAACAGAATAGTAATACCACCTCCTTCATCAAACTATTATGAGAATTAAAGGAGCTAATCTGCATAAAACAAAGGCAATTAACATAATGTTCAGCACATAGTAAAGTGCAGTGACTATTTGTAGATCTGTAGAACATCTGCTAATGATCTACAGAGCTGAGAAGGACTTTAAAGGTGTTTCATCCAACTCCCTCTAGCATCTCAATGACATCCCATGAGAAACTTGAATTGGTTGGCTCAAAGCAGGGATTCTGGGAGCCACGCTTAGAGCACAGGGAGAGGTTAGTTTGAAGGGAGGATTTGAAGATGACCTTGATGAAGGATTTCGAATGTCATTGTGATCAACAGGGAGGCAATTAAGACAAACTTCCTTAGTGGATGTTACATGCTCCAAGCATCAGTCTAGGACCCAAACAGATGGCCAGGTATAGACCCTGTGGATAGGAGAGGAGACAGGCAGAGGTGGGAGTAGTTCTGTGGCTTGGTGGGAGGAGTGTGAAGTATGTGGTCTTGGCCTGGTAAGGACGAGGAGAATAAAAGGTCTGGGAGGGAAGAGAACAGCTGGAATCTAAAGAATGAATGGATGGGGTAGAAGATGAGACAAAGGTGGGGCTGCGGGTCACTTCTCGGTTTTGAGTCTGAGCAGAATTCTTTCTGTGTTTGTGCGGGCCCTGGTGGTGAAAATTTCTGCAAGGAGCTTTAGGATCATGCTGTCTTCTTAGCTCAACAATGGTTTGATTGCACCCATCTGTGTTCCCTGGGGCAGAATCTTTATTGCCTGCATGTAGACTCACATCACTGAGAATTCTGTATATATAGGAGGGCAATGAAAAGCAAATGAGGCAGCCAGGCGTGGTGGCTCACCCCTGTAATCCCAGCACTTTGGGAGGCCAAGGCAGGTGGATCACAAAGTCAAGAGATTGAGACCATCCTGGCCAACATGGTGAAACCCTGTCTCTACTAAAAATACAAAAATTAGCTGGGCATGGTGGCATATGTCTGTAATCCCAGCTACTCAGGAGGCTGAGGCAGGAGAATCGCTTGAACCTGGGAGGGAGAGGTTGCAGTGAGCCGAGATGGCACCACTGCACTCCAGCCTGGCAACAGAGGGAGACTCTGTCTCAAAAAAAAAAAAAAAAAAAAGCAAACAAGGTTTATTTAACACTTACTGTGTGTGTGCCAGGCATTGAAGTAACTTTTTAGCCTTCATAACAACCTTAGAGGGAGATATTTTGTTAACCCAATTTCACAGATGGGGGAACTAAGGCACTAAGAGGTCAAGTGGTTTTTGAAAGCTTCCCATTGAGTCAAGGGGAAAGCAGCATTTGAACCCAGGCTGCAGTGTGGCTGCAGAGTCCTGGCCTTGATTCCTGGGAAGGAATGAACATAATTTACCCCGTCTCACAGCTAAACAGGGATGTCATTGGGATTCAAACCAAGTTAGACTCCAAAGCCCAGGCCCTTTCCTTCATGGCACACCTGACCCACTAGTAATTCAAAACCCACATTCAACCAAGAAGGCAAAGGGGAAATGGGGTAAAAGATGTCTAGGGGCTCAGAGAAGCAACTTGGCAGTAGTATAGAGAAGTAACATTGAGCAGATTTTCTCTTCACAGAATATAACACTTATATGAAAGGAGGCACTTTCAAAAAGATTTTTAGATATCTTCTGCACTAAGCCAGACTAAGCTAAGCTTATACTACATAGGAAAAGCTTATACTACACAGGAAAAGGACCATCAGCATAAATATGAAGTTATTCTATTGCTGGAGGGTTGATAGGGAGGAATGAGAGCTTTTTGAAGTATCAGTTGTGTAAAGGGGATTTTTTTCACATTTTTCCATACGTCCCTTCTGTATTGTTTGAGTCTTTTTAAATGATACTGTATTTGAATATTACTTTTCTAATTTAAAAATAATTTTGAAAAATAGAGAAACTTCACGTACTTAGGCAGAAACAAGAAAGTCCTAGTGATCCAGTGATATAAACACATATTTACAATCAGTGTTCTGAAAACAAGTAATTCCAATGTAACTGAAACTTGACACCTATATGTGTGGGTGTGTGCATGCGTGTGTGTGCACAGGCATGTGTAGACATCTCACAGGAAAGCAGGCCAAGGTTGGATGCAGCAGGCTATTTAATTATCCCTCATTTCATTGAAGGAGGAATCTCGCAGAAGCGTCATAGATTCCAAGAGGCAAATCTGCAAAACTTGGTAGTTAAAGAAGAAATGATCCAGTATCAAGATGAGACATTGCACGCCACTATGGTGCACGCCACTATGCCCAGCTAATTTCAAAGCATGAGAGAAAACAGCCAAGAAAAAGCCAGCCAACAGTTAAGCTTCTGCTACCTGTTACTGATTCTACTCAGCGCACCTCTCAATTCCACACCTTCAGTAACAGGGCCAGCCTCACAGGTCAAGGGATGGCGAAGATGTATTCTCATGTCAGTTTGCAAAAGGGAACAAAGCAGAGTGACACATCTAGTTTGCCTGGAACGATCCCAGTTTGCCTCTTCTGAAGTCAGTCCCCGCCTGTCCTTTCCATCCCTCCTCTGCACTCCCTTTACCGAGGATAAGACAACAGCCCTCTGGTCCCAGAAATTTATCTCTCTCCATTGCCCTGTCCCAGGTACATGAAGCATTACATGTAGCTCAAGCTTCAGGTGAAGTCCTGAATGAAGTGGAGAGGAGAAACTGAGGTCACCAGGGACCCCATAACAATGTTGGATAAGTTAAACTCCTAGAGTGGAATGAAGGTGGGGGGAATGAAGCTGGGCATGTGAAGAAGACATTTGACCCACCTTTTTTTTTTGAGGTGGAATCTTGCTCTGTCACCCAGGCTGGAGCTCAGTGGCATGATCTCAACTCACTGCAACCTCCGCCTCCTGTATTCAAGCAATTCTCTTGCCTCAGCCTCCTGAGTAGCTGGGACTACAGGTACACGCCACTACGCCCAGCTAATTTTTGTGTCTTTAGTAGAGACGAGGTTTCACCATATTGGTCAGACTGGTCTCGAACTTGTGACCTCATGATCCTCCCACCTCAGCCTCCCAAAGTGCTGGGATTACAGGCATGAGCCACTGCACCCAGCCTTGACCCACCTTTGACACCAACACATCATGGAAATAAGCAGCCATGAGCCTGGAGACAGAGAAAAGAAAGGGAAACACACACGTGTACATAGCTCACACACACAGAGGAACACATGGTTTTAGAATGATCAGGTGTTTAAAGAAAATAAAAGGAGAATGGACATTGCCCTGTTCTTTTCTGAGAGGCAGTCACTGGAGTGGGTAAGAACCCCAGCTCTGGTTTCAGATGTGCCTGAGTTTGCAACCCAGCTCAGTCACTAACTACATAAACCTGTTTTATTAACCGTACAATGGGAATAATAAAAGCATCAAGCTCAAAGCATTGTTGTGAGGTTTTAAAGATTAATGTGATGATGCAGATAAAGTAACCACAGTAATTATTCAATAAATGTTAGCTAGTGCTGCTATTATTGTAGATACACTATGACAACATCATGATAAAGGTACACTGTGACCTTAAAAGAATATTTTACTGGAGTATTGCACATGCTGCATAAATGTTAATTGTTATTATTATTACAATTTTTAGTTCAGCCAGTGTAGTAATTTATCACTACAATGGCAAGAAATTGTCGCTCTGGTTCTTGACAGTGGGTTTGCCACCTTCTTCTGTCTTCCTGGTTTTCACTCCATATGGGAGTAAGGGGGCCACTGAATGCCAGGGTTATGTAAAGTCTGAGATTCTTGGTGGACTTCTCCACAAACCCGACACCTATTCGAGAAAGAAACTCTCAGAATTCTCCTGGCCCAGCCTTGAATATCTTCCAGCAGGAATTGAGGAGAGCTTCCCATGTGAAATGAGAGGAAAAGAAGGCAGTGGAGTAATTTACCACTGAGAAGGTTTCCCCATTAGACATTTCTACAGCATCCAACTTGAGGGGGTGGGGTTTTCTGATGGCATAATTCTGTTTGTTTCCTAGTTTGATGGCATGAACAACAGTCTCATACAGAAACATGAAGCCTCCAAAATTAGATGGCTGCTGGAAATTTATAAGGGGTGCTTCAAACTCCTGCTTCACCTCCCGGCTCCACTCAGCCGAGGGCAGCACCACCCTGCAAGAAAACTGTAGCTCAACGTGCAGCAAGTTTTGCTTGGTGAGGTGAGACTGTTGTCAATGGCACCGAATGTCAAGCAAGGAAGCAGACCAGATCCCTTTCTAGGCTTCATCGCCAGCTGCTTCTCCCTCGGCCTCCTCAGCCCCCAGCTACCTGGGTTCGAATCCCAACTCTCTGCTCACCAGCTGTGTAACCTTGGGCAACACCACCACCTCTGTCAGCTTCCTGGTCTGCAGCTGTCAGGGGAGAATAACAATGAGACTTGCATCAGACAGTCGTTGGGATTATATGAAATAAGGAACGGGAAGGCTAGTATGTAGTACGTAAGTTACATGGTAACTACTCCTGTCATCTCCTTCTTCTTTTTTCCTTCCTCCTTCCTCCTCTTTACTCCTTCTCCCTCTTCTTCCTCCTTCTTCTTAATCTTTTTTTTTTTTTTTTTTTGAGACAGAGTCTGGCTCTGTTGCCCAGGCTGGAGTGTAATGATGTGATCTCAGCTCACTGCAACCTCCACCTCCCAGGTTCAAGCAATTCTCCTGCCTCAGCCTCTCAAGTAAGCTGGGATCACAGGCGTGGGCCACCATGCCCAGCTAACTTTTGTATTTTTTGTAGAGACGGACTTTTGTCATGTTGGCAGGGCTGGTCTCAAACTCCTAGGAGTTGAACTGTAATCCCAGCACTTTGGGAGGTCTGTCTGCCTTGGCCTCCCAAAGTGTTGGGATTACAGGCATGACCTGCTGCTCCTGGCCTTTCTTCTTACTAAGCAGATTGGTATTTCCTGAGCACCTGCTTCGTGCCACACCCAATGCCAGGTGCTTCACTTGTGTGGTCTTGATGAATCTTCACAATCTTGAAGAGCAGGCAGTGTCATCCCCACGTACATGCAATGGAGCTGAGTTCTGGAGCTAAAGCCATTTGTGCCCAGACAATCGCAGAGTGTATAACTGGGATTCCACGTTGGGCTCTCTGATTTCAAAGTCTTGCTCTTCCTACCACACCCGCCACGTGGAGGTCTCATAAATAACGCCTTTCCCATGGGGCTCAGGGTCTGCAGACTGTCATCTTGGCTTGGCTGTGAGTCTTCTCACAAGAGCATGCAGCACGGCCGAGTCTGCTCCAGGCTTTGTGGTTCCTGCTCAAGCCATTTGTGGGGCAGGATGTGAGGTGAGGGGCACTCACGTTGCCAGCCTGGCTTATCTGCTTTGCGGTCTTCCTGGCTCAGCTTACAGGTTCATGACTTGACACAATTATAGTGACCACAATGAAGCCACTGGCTTTGCCCAGAAACTACTCAGGCTAGGAGCCTGAGAGGAAACAGGATGGGGGCTGGTTTATATTTCAAGGGCTAGAGATGAAGGGACCAGCCCCATCCCAGCTTCCCACCTGGTTTTATCTTGTAAAAACAGCTCTCTCTTTATTCTGTTGGACCTCCTGTTATTTCAAGAACCAAAAACTGAAAGAAAATGATTTTTTTCTCTCTTATACCTGGCCCGCTCTCTATTGTAAAATGGCAGTTCTAGGGACAGCTGTGCACCTGCTGTTTTTCACGTGTAGGGGTCAGTTGCTGGCTGGGCTACCTGGCAGCCATTCCCCCTTCTTGGTTCCTATGTCTGGATTTTCCCCTAGAGCACCCCTTCCCCTCTCTTAACTCTTGGGCTTTGGGTGGGCACCCACCCAAAGCATGTCCTAAGTACATCTGCATCCCCAAAAGCTAACATGGAGCCTGTCTAAAGGTTTATTGGATATGTGGATGGGTGGATCGAGGGACCATTGAGCTTAGAAAAAGCAGCTCATGCAACTGCCACAGCATCCTGCCCCATCAGAAACAGTAAATAACATTTATCCTGGTTCCTACATAGGCTTAGTTCTATTTATCCATCACCAAATTCATAACAATTGATTTCATTGCTCATGCCTGTTCACCTCTTGAATGCTCAATAATGACAGGTGGACCGCTGCTCTTCCTCTGTAGACTACCTGCTTGCTGACGTCAGCCAGTGAAGGAGTCAACCTCAGTTCTGTGGCAGAATTGGGCTAGATGCTCACTTACCCCATTTTCTGTCTTTCTTGGGCACATGGCTAGACTATATTTCCCAGACTCCCTGGCTATTAGGTGTGGCTATATGACAGAATTCCAACCAAAGGAATATGGACAACGGTGACAAACCATTTCCAAGTCTGGGCCATGAGAACTACCCACGTGAAAACCTCTGTCTTCTTTCCCTAACCCCAAGCTGGAAGCAAAGGGCTCTGAGGTTCCTAAGGGGAATGGAGACTCAAAATAGAGAGAGCGTGGGTCCCTGAGTCACCATGTGGAGAGAATTGTCAAATATCCATGCTGGAGTGTGTTGCAAATGAGAAATATTTTCTACCCTTAAACTCAGTGGTGTGTGGAGCTGGCTTATATTAGCATGTGAGAGTCAGTTGTTAAATTCTGAGGAATTTTGCAAGTCCATTGTTAAACATAGTCATTATCAAAGTTAAATTGTATAAAGTTATAATTAAATGCATTACATTTTAAGACATAATGAACATTCAAAACTCATCCCATCCTAATCATTTTGTATAGTTAGCTATTACATATGGCTCTTGAGATTATTTTTATGGAAATACTATGGAATGGGGGTGTTGCAAACATTTCTTCCCAATTCTGTATTCAATAATGTCATGTTAGTAGCTTGAAATCAGCCACATTGGCAGTATTTACACCACAGAAATAGGCAGACATTAGAAACCAGACTTTTCCCTTCCATCCCCTGAAAAAAGGCCAAACATTTACCAGTACACCATTCTAAGACTTCCCTGGTATGGAGCAAATACTCCCCTAATGTACTGACTTTCTGCTTTAGGAAAAAAGAACATAATAGATGAAATGCACCTTGGCTAAATGCAACTCGGCATAAAGGAAAAGCAGCTGGAGTGCCCACAGCAGCAGTCCAGAGCCCTGGCAGATGAAGAATCACGCTGACGCTCAACATGCCAGGGCTGAATGTGACATTGCGTGCTTGAGATCCTTGCTAATTTTCAGAGCATGAGATTATTATGACAGAGGCACAGCAGTTGTCATTGCCTGCTTTCACATGTACTGGGTGACAAGCGTAAGTAAGAGAGAATGGAAATACAGATGCTGAGTTTCAATCTCAGCTCTTGCTTCAGAAAGCAAGAATGGAAACACTCTAAGTTCCTGCCCTAAATTCTTTGGGGAAGGGAATTTTTCCATGTTTTAACTCTTAGGAAAAGCATGCATTTTGCTACCAGTCTCTAGAGAGGACCTATACATAGCAGTGAAGCTGAGAAGGTGGGAAGCCCGTGGCCAAGGCAGGACTCATGCTGCAGGTGTGAGGACAGCAGGCTTTGGGCCAGAGCCTGATCAACGGTGCTTGGAATTCGCCAGGTCTGCACATGGCAAAATGATCCAAATAATTATCCTTTGTGGAAGCTATAATATTTCACTTAGAGGAAGGCCATCAGATCCTTGGGCAGCTCAGCCCTCCTCCGCAGGTTATAAACTGCTGAAGTAGACCCCAGAGTGCAGGGCCATTTACGAAGACATCACGCAATTCACAGGACGTTTCAGTGCAGACACTGAATGAACTAATTCTGCTAATAGAGTATTTGATTTAATGGCACATTAAAGGGGAAAGGGGAGCGCTGAACACATCCTTCAGCGCAGCAGCTGATGGGTTACTGTAGATATCATAAGTGAAGGAGCCAAATTCTCTCCTGCCTTCAGAACAAGCGACAGCCACCAGAGCAGAGGCGGTTTTAGTCAGTTTTAGTTCAGCAGCTTAGAGCAGAAATCATCGAGTTCACACAGCTCTTCTGCACAAAGTTTATAGTGACTGGTTGTTAAGACTATGACCTACAAGTCTCTTTTTTTGTTTAAAAAAAAATGTTGCTAGATCATGCCAAAGTGGAGTAAATAGAAATAGGGTCACTGGTGGATCAGCACATTACTTTTCGGAGTCATTTGTTTTCCGTCTTTTGCCCTTTGGTTCCTTCTACCATTTTTGAGCACTTCCAATGTCCCAGTCTCTGGGCTAAGCTCTTCACAAGAATGCAGACGTATTTACATGCATTTCATTGTTTCACTGGGAAGAAGGTGCTATTCCCAGCCTATTTTACAGACAAAGAATCTGAGCTATGGAGCGGCAGAAATGAGATTTAAACTCAGATTTTTCTGCCTTCAGAAGCTGGCTTCTTAATTAACTCTACAAAGTATGATTCTATCAGCGAGCAAATGGAAGATAGAATAGATTGTGCAAAGTTCTGGAGAAGCTACAAAAAGCCTACTGTGGCTAGTGTGCACAATGCAAGCCAGAGGGAAATGTGGGCAGATGGGGTGAGAGGTGAGCTGAGCTCATCAATTACCACCATCCCCAAAATAAGCCCAAGCATGGGATATTGAGGTAGAAGACTGCTTGAGCCCAGGAGTTCAAGGCTGCAGTGAGCTGTGATCACACCACTGCACTCCAACCTGGGCAAAAGAGCACGATCCTGTCCCTAAAAAAATTTTTTTAAATCTCAGGCCAGAAGTGATTTGTTTTGAGGACCAAACAAATACATGTGTGTATATATATCCCCCAAAATGTATATTCAGAGCAAACCTTTTAATTTTTCAATTTCAAATTCAGTTCTTTGATTAAAAAAAAAAGTGCTTGCCTAAAACTAGCCAATGGGAATTTTATAGTTTTTGTTTTTGTTTTTGGTTTTTTAAAGATGGAGTCTCTGTCGCCCAGGCTGGAGTGCAGTGGTGTAATCTCGGCTCACTATAACCTCCACCTCCAGGTTCAAGCAATTCTCCTGCCTCAGCATCCTGAGTAGCTGGGATTACAGGCACACACCACCACGCCTAGTTAATTTTTGTATTTTTAGTACAGACAAGGTTTCACCATATTGGTCAGGCTTGTCTTGAACTCCTGACCTCATGATCCACCCACCTCGGCCTCCCAAAGTGCTGGGATTACAGGCATGAGCCACCGTGCCCAGCCTAGAATTTTTTTAAATAAAATTTTACCATCTATCTTTTCTCCCCCAGGAGCCAAACCCTAATTGTGAACAGTGGCAAATATGAGTGCTTTTCGTTTGTTCAGTTTGTAACTGTCCGTAGCCCCCTCCTATCTGTTGTTTCACTCAGCTGTCAGGATGTTTTCTCTGAAACTGAAATCTGATTTTGGCAATCCCTCCAAAGAGTTTTCCCACAAAACAGCTCACTTTTCTAGCATGACCCACCAAACCCTCCACCGTTCAGCCCAGCTCCCCTCTCTCCCCATCTGCCCATTTTCCCTCTAGCTTGCATTGTACACAATGGCTGCAAGAGTCTCCTTGTAGATTCTCCAGGACTTGTCCCCATTCTTTGACTGGATAATCAGAATCCCCGCTTCATTGTTTAAATCAGCGCAGTGGTCGCTCCTCCAGCCAGTCACTGGGGATTCCTTCTCCTTGCCCTCTCTGGGTTGGAGGCTGCCCTATCAGAAGCCTGAGCTTACTTCTATCACAGCCATGTTCCTTTTTGTCACCCTGGACCGTGAGGACAGGGACAATGTTCTGTGCACCATGGTATCCTCAGTGCCTGGCACACTGATTCAATGTTGACCACATAACAGAATCACTCAGAAAGTCTGAGTTAGAGGTAGGGTAGGGTTGAGAACCTCTGGCCTAATCAAGGCTTGCTGACCAACTGATTGAATGAATGAAAGAATGAATGAACATACTGAAGCACACAGCCTTGAGACCCTGGCCAGCCTCCACCACTCACTCTGCCCTGAAATACCAAGAATTTGTTTAACAAGGCTTCTTGGTTATGCACTGGATCAGGAGGCTGCAAATCTAGACCCAGAATGTTCATGGACTCCTGATTGACTTTAAGACTACGAATGAACTTCCATTTGGCCCAATACACAAAACCGGAATGATGATTCCTCCCACAAGAAGAAACTTCAAAAATGCTTTCTGCAACTAGATGGCAGATGCTGTGAGATTACCAATTCTGACTCAGAATGATTTCCCTTTTCTCCTTGATCAGTTCAGAATCAAGTTCTCTGCCAGCTAAGAATACCAGAACCCTTGGTGGCAGGAAGCAGTGCCACCACTGCCTAAGAACCACTGGTAATACCTTCCTGTGCTAAGGGACCATCATCCTATCATTCTAACACAGGCTGTGCCTCAGGCAGAAGCTTCCTCTTCTTTCCTATCTGCCCCATCTCTGAGATCACAGTAGGAACAACCTCAGCATCACAGCCAAGACTGGAATGCCAGTCATGGATCCATCCAACCTCGTCCTTCCATTGCTGAGAACTGCAAGCATGGAGAGAGAGACCGCTGGCTAAGCCTACACTCCTTTGTCCTCATTCTGAGAGGAAAAAAAGCCAGAAGTCCTAGAGAGTTTAGCTTGCAGAGCCCAATCGCACACACTATAAAATAGTTGGAGATCTCTTACATTTGAAAAATCACAGCTGCATGCTCTGCCTTCCAGCACCAGGCAGGAGAAATGAGACAAACAAGCTTTGAAAATAAATCTGACTCTCTTGCGGCTCCAGATAGCCGACAAGTGTTCGTCCATCTGCTGCAAGCCTTCACACTGTGAATTCATTGATTTGATAATACTCTCGCATAATTGATTGAGGACAAGACTGGCTTCTTGACTTGCCTCCACGTTTTCTGTCTGATGTCTTCCCAGCATTGCACCGTCTGCTTTAGGCATGGCGACGAAGAAGAAACCCCTGATTTTTTCAGCACTTTTCGACGGGATGACACGTATGCTATTGGTTTTCCCAAAACAGTGCACTTTTCAAGTTCTTGAATGGCAGTAACTGCTATTTGTATGCTTCTTTCCCCTGAAATGTTTCTCCCAATCTTCACAATGCCATCTGCAGCCTCTCCACCCTACTGCCCTATTGTATTTATAGGAAGTGAAAAAAAAACCGAGAGGTCCATTGGAGCCTAGCAGCCACGATCACCTGACACAGAGCAATGGTAACTGCAGAACTGTCATATGAGATATTAGCCCCAGGAATAATACTGATCTTCCTCCTCTCAGCAACTGCAACAACCCATCCGCCTCTCTGCAATTGTGACATTCAGATGTCACCACCATTTCATTAAATGGGATCAAAACAGCTGTGAGGATTTCTGTTGTATTTTATAGCACAAAGTCATCATAACTTACTCCACAAAGCAGCTTGCAGCTAACAAGCACGGCTGAAATGGAAAAGCTGATTGCAAAAGGATGAACGTGAAAGAGGGACAAACTGCCCAACAACATGGGGGCTGGTGGAGCTGGGTGACAGCTGGGAGCCCCTGGCTCACTGAAAATAACCCAGAAGCATATGCTCATGCGGTCACTTGCAATTGCCTATTAATCAAAGATGTATCATAGGACAAGTTGAGTTTAGCATCCCAGAAACATGCACCTAGATGCTAAGATTCAGTTCAGCCTCAGAGAGATCACTATCTGACCACTTCTAGGGACAGAAGCTCAGACAATGTAACACTTCCAGCCCTGTCTCCAATCTTCAATACGGCCCCCGGCCCTGACTCAGTGAGAAATCTCTCAAAACATGGTCTCTAAAACTTGGGAGGCATGCCAGCTTCCTCAGCTGGACAGTATGACCACAGCCATGTGGCTAAAGGGTTAAGCCACCGACTTTCAAGCGAGGCAGAAGCTGGGTCTGCGTTCTGCCTATGCTGCCTATTGTCTGTGTCACTGGGAGAACTACTAATCCTCTACTCCCCAGTTCACTCATCGGTAAAATGGGCTTCATAGGGTAGCAGACTTTATCAGTGCCCTGCCCTGCCCTTCAGCCTTACCACTTCCAGCTGCATTCTTTGCCTTAAGGCTTTTTCTGGGGGTCAGAGCCCACAGTGCCTGCTCACCTGGCAGGGTAGGGCCATTACAGAATTAATGTTCCCAGGACCAGCTCTCAACCCATGAGGATGGGAATGGATGTATAAATGTGCATCATATATACAAACCTCAGCTCCCTTGCCCCTTAAGTGGGATAATTTTAAGCCACAGATTTTATGCCAACTCCTAGATTTCCCACGGCAGGCTCAAGCTCCAGTTGGCCACAGTGGTAATGTCCCTAACAACAAACCCTGTGTTAGCTGCCTCTCATCTTAGTCTCAATTCCCCACTGACCTCTGGGAGTTCCTGAAATCATCTCACCCCACATCGTATTTATGTACTGTGGCTGATCAACACTACATTCTGACAAAGTGAACCACTTGTTGTCCCCCAGGGCCACAGTCCCACTCCTCCAAGGACAGCACAGAAAACTTCTTTATCACAAACTCCATTTTTTTTTCTTGACTTCTAGTATATAACTGGGACTATTTCCACAGGAAAAAAATAATCTGTGAATAAATTTTCTTCTCTTGCCCTTTTAAGGAGTCAGACATTCAAAAAATGAGCAACTATACACCAAGGGCTTAGATTTCCTTGCTAATGGTGCTACTTCAGAATTAGCAGTTATTAGTGGGAAGGTTGAAGTCTGGAGCTTGTTAGCACATTTAGTTGGAACAAAGGTGTTAATGAAAGTAGTGTTTGCATTTATTTCTCATCAAGGCTAAATGAAACTGGGTAGAGGAGTCAGATCAAGTTCATCTTCTGGTGGAAAAACAATTCAGCACACAGACTCTCTTAATCAAGAGACAGTCACGTAGGGATAGCAGCCAGTATTGTCATTACTCCCCATTATTTGAATGCTGGCTTCAGGGTCAGGGCACCTACGCAAAGGAGTATCTGTGGCCTGGGCATCTCAGTCATTTATAGCTGCACAATGCAGTCATAGCACGTGGCAGAGGCTGCCATTTTCTAGATGACAGTACCAGCATTTACACCCTGTGGGGAGCCAATTCCTCTCTGAGGGTCTATAATCTTTGTGAAGTCTGGTGATTCTGAAGTGTGTCTCAGGGTGACTCTGTTTCCCTTTTCCCCACTTTTTAATCAGTTCAAAGTCAGACCCGTTTCGATGCTGATGGGCCAGCACCATCCTTGGAGAGTACTCATGATCCCTTTTCTGCTCATTTAAGGGATTTAGGAATGCTTGGTAGACAGCCGCTTATTAGAACCAATGAGGCCCGTATAAAGCTTAAGGGATGCTGATGAACCTGCTCTGGGCTATCAGAGGATTTCTTCCTCTGGTGTCCTGGACAGTCCCATGACTTGTCGATAGAAAGGGCTGTTTCAGAAAATTGCATTCTTTATGGTGGCAATTCAGTTTCACATGTGAGTCCTTGACAGTAAAAGGTATTTAAATTTAAAGGCATATTTTGATATAAAGTCTATGGAAACCCCTCTTCTCTCCCAGTTTATTTGGATACTCTTACCAAACAGAGACCTTGGGGCTGGCTGCTTCATGCCCATTTCGTTTTCCTATTCAATCCATTTTCACTGAAAAGGAGACATAAGCAGTGAAGCCAATATAGTTTTATTGGATCCAATGCACTGCCACTAAAACAAATATATGTACACTCAGGCCAATACACTTTTATTAAAACAAATAGAATTTAATTCAAACCAGCATTCAATACGTTTTCTCAAAGCAATGAAATTAAGCTCTACCAGTACTTCTGCTCAATATGTTTTCCCAATCAAATCCATTTGAACAAAGTGAAATATATTTATCATAGATAACACATTTTTATTAAAAACAAATTCACTGAAACCAAGTTTCCCTTTGAACTGATAGATAGAAATTCTGACCAATTGCACAATTAGATCATAGAAACGGATGTATTTTTACTTTAGCAAAAAGCAGTTCTATTCCAGTCCACTTTAAAACACACTAATGAATAATAAAGTTGCCCAAAAAATGTCTTTAATGGAATATTATTTCCAAAGTATGTCCTTTGAGGTTGAAGCACAGTCTAGAAAATTTTTTTTAATGTAGGGAAAAAGAATAGTGCTGGAATAGGATTACAATAACTTCAGATATTTAACAATTAAATATTTATCCTACCTATGCGTACTTAAAAGCGATATTGTTGGATGTGCACAAATGCATAAGGACAGGCTTGGAGGTATTTTTTAGTTGCATTTGCTGCTATACCACATTAGCCAGAAAAAACTTTCCTTGTCATTGATGAAAAAGACTCTCTCTTCTTATCTGTCTGAGGTTAACTAGCGATTGCCATGCATAGAGAGGACTTGATGGTATGGGAGGTCATTTATTTGTGTGGCTCTTTAGAGGGACTTTCGATTTTGGTGCCTAGATTGCAAACCATGTTCAAGTCTTCTGAAGAACCACGGAGAAGGAGAACAACTTACAAATGCCACGTGCCTCTTGGGAAATAACAAACTCACTACAAACAAGAGTATCCAAATGTGTCCCACCTCTCTGCAGAGCCACTAATGCTCCTGACACAAGGCAGACCCCCAGCTAGAGAAGCACCTCTGGAGAAACTGGAGCCCCCCACAAGGAATATGAGGGCTCCAATCAGTGGCCACTAGGAACCCCTCCCTGCTGCCTCCACAGTGGCCCCACACTCTGTCTCCTCTGCTCCCATCCTACCCCAAGGCTGTAGGATCTCAGGATAGAAATCTTCTGCCCTCACTAAGCAGCCCAGAGAATGCTCCTTAACCCAAGACTATGGGTTCTCAGTACTGCTTCCTCCTTCCTGTCTGGAAAAGTGCAAAAAGTATAGATATGCCCACAAATTCACTGGGCAAATAATGTATTGACCTCCGGGAGATCCTGGCCTTGAATGGACTAGACCTGCCTTCTCTGAAACACAACTGGTAATGTTTAAATTACCAGTTTAAATGAACAGTGAGCACCAGAGGTTCATCTCAGAATTGTTTAAAAGGATGAAATGTTAGAAACCCAAATATCTAGCACCCAGGGGATTGGTTAAACATACCGTAATAATATCTTCCTGATGTATTCTATAGTATTAATATCAATGCAGTATCATAAGCCTTCAATAACATTGTAGAGGTATTTAATTGAATGGAAAATATTCACAGTATATTATTGAATGAAAAATGTTTAAAAGATATAGCAATTTCTTATCTTTGCAAAATAGATATGCATATCTATGCATAAACAAACACATAGGACGATGACACTAAAATGTTAATAGTGGTAAGCGAGTGATACATTATAGATTTCTCTCTCTCTCTCCCTCTTTTAAGCTGTATTTTACAAATTTCTTGCAATGAGCATGTATTACTTTTGATATAAGCAAAAATTATTTTAAAAGTGGTCATTTTTTAAAAGATGGTGTTAAGACCAATTAAAAAGGTAGTGAGCAAATGTTGAGGCAGCTTCTGTAATCTGAATTCTGGTGTCTTTCAGAGAGGGTCAGCACTCCAGGTCTCGTTCTTTGTTCTTTTGCAAAACTCTATCTGAAGGCTTTCATCAAACTGGTCATTCAACATGCACTTAAACAAGAACCCAGGTAATAAATTCTGCCTTGAGTTTGTTCCAGGAAGCAGTGTGGCTCGACACAAAGGATATGCATGCTTTATGTTGTCAGATGATATAAACTGTGTTGCCCCAGATTCTCCCTTTTGCCTTAGCTCAGAGCCATGCATGGCTGTTTTAATCATCTCATCTCAGATGCCTAGCAACATCTGATTCCTCTGCTCCTTTTCAGTCATTTCAGTTCTACTTTCTTACTCTATCATTCTGGTGTTTTTATTGAATTTTCTTATAAAAGCGATCCAGATATATTTTGGAAATAGATTTGAATTACAAAAACATCCTATAGAAGTGAACCCTAAACAAATATAAATATTTGATCATGATTATGCAAAGAAAGCTCCTGCTTCCTCCTCTGTGTCCACAGAGACCCTGAGGAGGAACTCCACAGAGAATGAAAGCTTGGGAGTCATCCCTTGCTCAGGTGCGAAATCCCCTGCCCTCTGCCTGGCACTGACAGGGATGGATCAGTTTCTCTGCCTGGAGGGGCAGCCTGGATGCATTGGAGCCTGAACACAGGAACAGAAGGTATCCTCCCTCCTTCATTAGCAGTCTCCATGTGCCCTTCTGGGGAGGATTTGCTCTTCTGGACTTCTTCATGCACATGATTCCTAGTCATGGCTTCAGCCCCTTTAGTTCACTGGGTCCTTATTCTGTGTTTTCCTGTGCCCAGCTATGAGGTTGGAGAATGGAGATGAGAAGGAAGAAGGGGATAGGGATGGTGTGGTGTTTGGTGGCAGAGAAAGAAAGATACAGACAGAAACACAACAGATACACTCAGACATGGAACATGTTTAATTAAACTGACTTTATCCAGTTGCAGTTGAAACCAGGGTGGAAATAATTGCTGTTTCTTTTATTGTTTTAGGTGAAAATGGTAGAAATAAATGGAACTGTCAAAGTTGTAAACCTTCCCATCTTCATTATAAATAAAGAATTAAGAAATGAAAAGTAGTAAACAGAAAGACAGGGGTTCCAAGATTTCTTTTTCTTCCTCCAAGGCAATGTCACCATGGAGCTTAGCATCAAGGCACCCTGTCTTCTGTCCTGACAGTCACTTCATTTTCTCTTCCCTTGAAAAGGGTGGCCCGGAGCACCCCCAATCCACTCCAAAGCCAGGCCTCTCCCAGCCTGAACTTCTTCATAAACCAGTTATCCTCCCTCACTCACCTTCACAGCATCCAACTCACCAGTTCTTCTTTCTAGTCCTTGGAAAATGCCTTCTCCAGAATCTGTCTATGCCTTTGCCAATCTAGCCCCCTTAATGACCCTTTGAGGCAAACACCTTATCCCCATTTCACAGAGGTGGAAACTAAGCCTCGTAGAAGGTGAGTAACACAACCCAGGTCACACAGCTCCAGCTAAGTGACAGAGCTAAGGTTCAGGCCACTCAGCTGACTCCAGTGTGGTGTGCCGCCCTGTTTCTCACTGCTTTCCTGTGAAATCTCAAGGATTGTCTGGCTCGGTGTGCACCTGGGGAAGAAGAGGAAACTGAGGCCCAGAGAGGTGAAGTGGCTTTCCCAAAACCACTCCAACGATGCCACCTATGCTTGGCCTGCTTCCACTTCACCACGCAGCATGGCTCCTTATATTCAAATGCTTTAGCTAATATGTTCAGATGCTAAAAACCTGCCCCTAAAATTACAGCAAGCATTTTCCAAGAGAAAGCACCTTAGTTTCAACCTCTTTCCACATCCTTTTTAAAAACCAGAAGTCCCTAATTCAGCTGTGATTTTGTTTCATCTCCTGTCATTCCCTTTCTCTGCCCTCAGATGGGGGTGCTAATGTGTGACAACATGGCTCTAAAATGGACCAGCGGGAAGAGGAAAAGGGTTGGAAAAGACAGAAAGAGAATCAGCTCTCTCTCTTGCTCACTCTCACTCTCAAACACTCCCTCTTTCTCTTCCTTTCCACCCCGTCGTCCTCCCGGGGTCTCTGGGAATCCAACCTCAGTCTGATTGTGACTGAGGTTACAAAGTGACCAAAGCCAAACGCTGGTCTGTGACAGAAAGAGGAGGCAGACACATCAGGGAGCTGAGAAGTACTTTGAAGCACCCCACTCGCCATGGTATGAGGAGAAAGTTGGCCACATCCCTGGCAACCGCTGCTTCTCTTGGACTCGGAAAGGGGCAGTTGCTCGTTTCTATCACATTCATGGACACCACCAAGAAAAGAGGCCAGTCTGAGACATTTAACATTTGTTGAAACACAGAGGTTTAACTGATGATTGAGGTACATAGGGTGATAGAAAGAACATGGACTTCAGAATCTGATGGATTTTGTTTAAAGTTAGGTATAAGCTACTGACTAACAACCCTGCTCATTGTTTTGGGGAAGTTATTTAACCTCTCTGAACCTCAGCTTATCCATAACAGTGGGCTATCTATCTATCTATCTATCTGTATATACATGTTGAATTGAAAGGGGAGTATTCAAAATCATTTGGGTTGCTGGCTTAAAATAAGCAGAATAATTCAATACCTGTCCATCTGGAATCTAATTGTCCAATTTGGAGTTTTCAAATGTAACAAAGATCCTAGTGATCTAATATTATTGGGATAATCCTAAAATTTATTAGGAGATCTGCAAGCTGCACAATGATTGTATACTTGAGGAAATGCACAATGCACATAGACCCTCCTAAAGGTAAAAGACTGATGTGAATTTACAGCGCTACTTAATTATAATTGTTGCATGACCACACACACACAAACACACAAACACAGAACTCACACTATAAGAAAAGAGGGGTAAATCATGACATTTGACCAAAATGAGCTCTTGTAGAGCTCAACAATGAGGCTAAGTTTCCTCCCTAATATCTTAACAGGCTAGAGTATACACAGGCTTTTAAGTAATGCACTTATGATCCAAACACTAGTAGACATTTAACTGGAATCCAGAAGCATTTTGTCAAGAAGGAAAAGAACTAACCAAAGACAAAGAAAAGTAGTGTTTCCCAGCTGTTTTGCCACATCACAACTTCAACAAAACCATGCCTGTCCTTGCATTGTCCCTGATGGCTCTGCCAGCAGAGAGAATGAACTGGAGCAGATTTAGATTTTAAAATATCATTTGGGCAAATTACATGCCTGGACATCGTGTTCCAGCCACAGAGAATGTTATTGTCCTGTTGGAAGCTCCGACAGCCCACTGCCACGGTGAAATGTCAGCAGCCTCTTAACATTTTTCTTGATTTCTTTAAGAGTGAACATTAGACGTATTAAGAACAACAGCCCAATCATTAAGCCCTGTGTGGTTCTCCTAGGAGCCAGCTCTATCGCTTTAATCAGATTACAGACAACTCATTCTCATCCCAGCCATTCATCTTCTTTGTTTACACACATACCAAGTGGCATTCTTCTTAGCATCAAAAAATAGTAATGAAAATTGAGAACAACAAAAGACCTTTCATTATTTACGTTGTTAAGTAACGTCTACTTGCCTTCATTAGTTTCTAAACAACGCAGTACACTGGTTCTGATTAAACCTGGCATGTGTTAATTATATCCGAGGTCTGGGATTGTTTTGTCTACAATAAAGGATTGCTGAAAGCTGAAATTTGAGGCGCCCAGGCCCAGGAAGTCACCTGTCTCTATGTGTTTCCTCAGAGAAAGTTTCCAGCCTGAGAATGGCAGAAGCGGATGTGAGCTTGTCACAGAAAGCTTCATGTGTTTTTGGTTTTGTTTGGTTTTTAATCCCTCGGTTTTATCGCCCGTTTTATGGGCTGGAGTTAAATGGCAGTACAATGCAGCTTGCTCTCTTACTGCTCAGCACTAACAGCCATGATGAGCCATAATTAGAAGTAAAACCACCACATAAATAACATGGTAGAAAAAGTGTCACCATGAGAAGCCAGACTTTGGCAATGGTAAACTTCAGCCAGTCCTGAGTATCCATCATACTTAAGGGGCACCGTGTATTTCAGCCCATATTTGTCTTACTAAAGCCTAAATGGGAGCCATTCAGACTTTCAAACAAGCTCTTAAAAATAGAGAATGTAGGCTGAAACAGACTGTCTGCTGCTAAGTGTGATGCAGAAACCTGTCGCCTGGAGGCCACGACAGCTGGATGGGCTGGGAGGGAGAGCCCTGGGAGCCCACGAGTGAGGAAGGAAGAAGAAACAGGAGAGGAAGAGGAGGCTTGGACTCCCGCCAGCAACAAGGTCTAGACATATTTCACTGCAGAGCCCAAGAATCTGTACACCATTGAGCATAGCAGCTTAGACTTCCACCAGGCAGCGTGTGAGGATGCCTTGCAGATTTTGCTTTCATGACCTGTACTCAGTGATGAAGTGGGAGCAGGTAGACTAGCATTTTATCTTATTTCATTATTTTATTTATTTATTTATTGGTGGAGTCTCATTGTGTTGCCCAGGCTGGAGTGCAGTGACATGATCTTGCTCACTGCAACCTCTACCGCCCTGGTTCAACCGATTCTCCTGCCTCAGCCTCTCAAGTAGCTGGGATTACAGGTGCCTGCCACCGCACCTGGCTACTTTTTGTATTTTTAGTAGAGACGGGGTTTCATCATCTTGGCCAGGTTGGTCTTGAACTCCTGACCTCGTGATCTACCCACCTCGGCCTCCCAAAGTGCTAGGATTACAGGAGTGAGCCACCGCGCCCAGCCTAGACTAGCATTTTTGAGCCCCTACTATCTCCTTGCCATTTTACTTCAATTTTAATTCTCATAAGCGCCTTAGGATGCCAAGGAAAAGGAAGAGAAAATAAATTGTGTTCTGTGCCTGAAAATGGCCTTGAAGAAACAAGAACTGGAGCAGAGCGGGGCTGCCCATCTGCAAAGAGGCAACAAGTAGGAATTAACATAAGGCATATCACATGGATGCCATAGAACTATCACAGCAATTTCTTTCTTTCCTGAGTCGGCCTCTATTGTACAGGGGATTAGAAAACAAACCCAAAAGAATAAACTTGAAATGGAAGGAACATGCTTTGTAGTCGAGTGTTTTTCAAAGCATACACAATTTTAAAAACTGATTTAAGTATATTCATTTGCTTTCTAAAGTAAGTCATATGTATATTTCTACTGATCAGCCAGAATAGTAAAGGTCTGATCTTCATATGGAATGAACGGGGATATTATTTGGATATTCTGGAAGTCCACACATATTCTTTACAGAGGATGGTTTGCTTTCTCCTTTTCTCCCTTCCTTAGCAAAATCACACAAATAAACAAGAATAAAAACCAAACTAAAACAAAATTATTGAAAACCCCTGTGTTGAGGAGTTTTGTTTTGTTTTGACTGTGTCTGGTACTAAGCAGTATGTTTAGTGAAATGGCTTTAAACTTAAGCAGGAAATACAGCTCCATTTCACACGTGGATTTTGTCTGCACTTACATCTCTGCAGGCCTCACATGCCGTGACACCAGACATTTTTTCAATTAAGATATGAAGTGCTCTTTTTTGTGGACCTGCTGTATTCTAACAAATTTACTACACGTCTCAGAAAACACATAGCTTTGCCAAAGTTGGTGAGTAGCCCAACATGGTTTATCTCCAGCCCACAGCTCTTTCCTTGAATTCAATACTGCAGGCACAATTTAATGCAAACCCAATTTATGACTTAATGCTCTAGGGACCGTAGTGGGAGATTGTTACATTATTCTTTTCTAATCCTATTTGTGTTTTAATTTGCTAAGTCTGTAATGAGGTGCATGCCTTGAATATTCAAGATCTTTCACATTGCTTTTGACTTTGTTTAATATAATAGATTTTACAGCTTGCATTAAATACCCAGGTGCTTCGGCCAGTATTATCTCTTTATTTTCTCAACTAGAGTGAATAAAATTACGTGATGAAAGTAACTGTGTACATGTTTCCTTGTTTATTGTAATGGTTTATTTCCTATTATAATTCTTGATTCAAATTACATCTAGTTCTCCAAAAGTCAATTCTCCATGGACTCGCTCTTCCCCTTTCCAAACAATTGTTAGCTTCTGAAGAGAATGGCATCTTGGCTGACAACTGATTAGCTGAAAAATAATAAGTTTTCTAGTCTCATTTATGATACTTTAATTGCACAGAGAGGGAGAAATTGAGGAAGATAGGAAGGAAGGGAGAACTGGAGGGAGGGAGGGGAAAGGAAGGGAAGGGAAGGTGCTGTGTCACTATATGCTGCTATGTGATTTCTGGTGTTGGGCTGAAATGTACCATCCCTAATCAGAGCTGCTACATCACCCAACTCCACAGTGTGTCATTTGATGTCCATAACTGTGTTATAGCCAATTATAGCTAAATTCTCTGTTCTGTATGCACAATCAAAGGGCGTCTGGAATGCATTTTGCTATTTTCTGAATCCTATTATTGCAGACATGTTTATTGCATTCAGAAGATGGCTTTCTGAAATTACACTGGGATTGTGTGACCCACCTGCCATTTACAAACAAAAGGATCTAAACATTTCTTAACAAGAAGAAAGTTCATTTAGCTCTTTCCTGGTAACTTTTCTCATGTTATTTTCTTTCATAACTATATCTTTAAGACTCACTGTACAAGCCCCTACATATCTGTTAAAATATCTAAGCTCTCCAGTTAACGTTTAATGACCTAGCAGGTCAAAAGGGGTTGCAAACCCATTTTTGACTCCTGCGGTGAATGCTGGCTACAATTTTCATTACTCATTTTTTTTCAAGCTATGAAAAAAGGGACTGTAAAATGGATCCCAAATCATAACAATTTGATAGCCCCGAAATAGTTAGTTTAGGTTGCCTGTCAAAAGAAAAAATTTTCAAGTTATGCCCTTAAATTTTTTTGGGGGGGCGCATTTTAAGAGGAAAGTGAGTGGCGTTAGAAAGACACATGATACCTATTTGAAAACATAGCATCTCATCATTAATTATTAAGGGAGAAGTAAAAGTGTTTCTAAACCAAATGCTTTCTTTTTCCCTTCTACTGAAGTTTACTCTTCTTCTATTTTTCCCCACAAGCTTACTTTATTACTGGTATTTGCCTCATAGAGCCAGGGGATATTACTACCTTTTTATTTGCTATTTTTACAGGACCCAACAAAGTGCTTTTAAAATATATAACCACTTAATTCAAGTCAAGCTTCTTCAATACTCCTTTCATTCAAGCCCTTTCTAATTTGTTTTCCTCCAGCCAGGAGCCTAGAGAAGACACTGTGATTTATGTTTTCATTTATTTATTTTATTTAGGCTTTTCATTTAAGAAAAGAAATTCTGCACAACCCCCACCACGCTCCGTTCTCCTTCATCTCACTCCACCCCTGCCCCCACTTCCGTATTTGGACCATTAAGACTCTCAAGCCAGACTTTAGAGTTTTAAACTCATGTGTTGAGCGCTTTGACCACAGACTGGATGAGGCTTGGTCTGGGCTTCTTACACCACTCCAAGTGGTATCAAGCCAGTGCTTTAGATGCAAATCTTCTTGAGGGCAGCAGCTTTATCTTTGTCATCCTTTAGCACTTCACACCCTGCTCAGTAAAGAGCTCCCCATACAGAGACTTGGAGGAATTCAGCCTTTTCCCAAAGACGAAAGATGCTATGCCGTGGAGTTTAAATTTCCACAAAGAGATGACTAAAGGTGTGTGTTCGGCAACAGACTGGTTCTGTTTTCCTGTACACATCAAGGTATTGTTTTTGTTTGGGAGCTAGGGGAAAGGAGGCAAAGGAAATGCATGACACATACGAGCTTGAGCTTGGGAGTCCAGCAGCCATGGGCAGAGTCTCGGTTCAGCTACCTCACGAGTGACTACGAGTGAGTTACTCCTGCTCCCTACATGGATTCACCCATCCACTTATTCTGTCAGCAAATAGTTAGTAGGCACCCAACTATATGCCAGGCACTGAGTGGGTAGTAGGTATGGACATAGACATGATTCCTGTCCATACTGACCTAGTTGGGGTCAACAGTCTGACAAACATTTACAATAAAGCGTGACAGGCATGAGAACAGGAGAGGCCAGGGAAGCCTTCCCCCAGAAAAGTCATATATAAGTGACATGAGATCAGTTTCCTCAAGTACAGAATAGGGGTTAATACAATGCCTGCCTCATAGAGTCCGTATGAGAATAAGTAAGATAACGCATGACTGGGGCTTTGCATTGCTACCCTCATAAAGTAAGAAACTCAGGAAAAAAAAATCAGTAAAGCAATTATTGTCATTATTGCTAAGTACCATCCCGGGATTCCTAAAGAAATTAATACTAGAGAATCATGACATTTTACCTGCAAGAATATGCAAGCTTTACACTGTAGTTCTAATTCCTTTTTTATAGAGAGAACTAAACAATACTGTCTGCAGAACGTTAAAGTAAATTTGAAGACAAATGAGCTAAAGTTAATAGGCACTCTCAAGTAAAAACTGCTAGCAATGGAGCTTAGGAGTAACTACTACTCTAAGGCAGAAATGGATCAAACAACTCAATTCTATCCACTTCGAAAGATGACTCATCTTTCCATTGAGTCCTGGACATCCCCAGCAGAAGAATGCTTCCCCGAAGCATTCTTACCAGTTTATTAAAGGTAATAAAACTTACTTTCATTTAAACATAGCCAAGGAGCATTTTTAAATGAATATTTATATATTGGGAATCATATTTGCTCATTGTAACTTCAGAAATGCATTCCCACAGAAACAAACCTTGGCTCCACCTATAATGAAACAAGGGAGACCAAGGTTCATTACAGGAAGGGCAATGCCTTGGTGGAAAAAATGTGGATAATGGAATTCTCCAATTTAACTCCTGAAAATAATAAGATAACCAAGTGTTAATGTTCATAATCTTTGAATGACTTGCACAAATATCACAAACATTGGGGGAAAGTATCTTAGCTGAGCTGTGGCAGAATTCTTCTTAGGGGAGAGAATTGCCTTCATTTTAGCAAATACTCAGACCATTTTGATGGTGTCTAGATGTGGTCCAAGACAGAGGTAAACTGCTCTGCATAAGAACGTTGGAGGAATTTTGAGGTTTTGGGACCAGGCTGAAAAGTAGATAAAGGAGAAGAGAGTTTTGACAGACAGATGAGCAGCTAGTCAGTGGTTGGGAGACATTTAGAAAGAAAGCTGACAGAGGTTTACATAAGCATGGGTATGTTAGAGGAACAATTATTAAAAATGATGTCCAATATTCAATTCTTGTAAAGCTAGATTTGTAAATTATTACAAATTTGCAAAGCTGGATTACTAGGTGCCATCTACTACACACACATGGATTTGTCACCAGAGGTCTATACACATTGCATTGAGTAGTGATTGGAGGCCCTCAAGGAAACTGGTAGTATCTTGGTGGCCACGGGGCAGAGAAAGGAGAACAACCTTGGGGTCCAAGAAAAATAAGAGGTCGGCCAGAACAAGAGGTTGGAGGAAGAGATCACGAGAACATAAGCCCCTGGAAAGTCACAGAAATCATGGGCAAGGCAATGAGAGATTCATACAGCACATGGACAGAAGAATTTGAGCCAGTCTTACCCTACCTGAGCTATATATCTATATGTAAAATATATTAAGCTCTAATCCTCTTTCACTGGAATTTTTTTTTTTGAGACAAGGTCTCATTGTGTCACCCAGGCTGGAGTGCAGTGGCGCAATCTCGGCTCACTGTTGCCTCAACCTCCCAGGCTCAAGCTATTCTTTCACTGCAGCCTCCCAAATAACTAGGATCACCGGTGCGAACCACCATGCCCAGCTAATTTTAATTTATTATTATTTTTTTAAGTAGAAATGAGATCTTTGTTTGCCAAGGTAGTCTCGAACTCCTGAGCTCAAGGGATTACAGGTGTGAGCCACCATGCCTAGTTGGAAATTCTTACTAAATCAAAGTAACCTGAAAATGTAAGCAGCTATTCTGGCTCAGTCCTCACTTCAGATTTTGGAGTAACTGACAAGCTGAAATGCAAACTGGAACTACTTTTTCAGTTTCAGAGATGCCAGCAACGGCTCATTTGCATTCTAATAGTACTGTCCCTTTAAGGAGGAGAACCCTGTCATCAATGAATGGTTGCTGATCTAATGACTAATTGATGGCAAAGAGTTTCTAATGATCTAATAGCTCATTAGGGTTGACTGAGCCAGCAGGGGTCTTTGAAAATGTTTATTATTCCACTCTGAGGCTTTGTGAGTTTCCCTGTACACATCAGACCACTGCCCAGTTTATGAAACCTACAAATGTGAAAGCACAACAAGAATGGGGCGGACCTATACAAATATAACTTGGAAGTATAAAGGCAAATATGGAACCCACATGACAGAGACACGTCACACTGCCAAAATTATATTATGGGAAGCTCCAAAGAGACATGCTGGGAACCAAATGTGTTCCCAATAGGTAATGACTTATGCCAAGAATTGAGTTGTCACCATGATAGCATGGAAAGAGTTTCAGAATGGGTAAATTCACCATTAATTAATTAATTAATTAATCAATGTTTATTAAATACCTATTACCCATATGGTAGTATACATGAAAACTTACATACATTATATCAATTTATACAATTGCTATGGCCATTAACATATGAGAAATGTGGGGTTCTAGGAAGTTAGGAAGATTTGAAGAGTTATATAACATATGCTTTATATAGAACTGAAATCCAGGTCTCTCTCCAAAATTCCTGCCTTGTTTCTTTTCACCGTGTTATTCTCTATTAGAGTTCAACAATTCAAGCACTTTATTTTTTGGATAACATTTGTCTCTAAAGATATAAGGAAAGATGCTTACTGTCAGCATTCATCTGAAAAGAAATAGCCAATTCTGGATTTTACGGCAAAGATAACATGAAGAATTTAAATATCCGGATAAGCCTCAAGAGATGTTGATGAATTCTCACTCAGCTCTTCTTTCTAACACTGACTCAGCCCGCTCCTGGGCCATTACCAGAACAGGATGTCCAATGGATGAGTTTCCTTCCTGGCATCAACCCTAGACCACTGATGAAGATGGACCTGGAAATGGAGCAAGAGACAAGAAGCAAACATCCTGGAAGATTGGCCCTGTGTGCAGAAGTATCTCATTAAGACATTGATTGTAATATTTTTCTCCAGCACAAGAAACCACACCTTATAATTAACTGAAGTTTGGGGTGTTTTTGTTTTTGGTTAGACAGGGTTTTACTCTGTCACCCAGGCTGGAGGACAGTGAGGCATGACTGTGGCTCACTGCAATCTCGACCTCCTGTCCTCACGTGATCCTCCCAGCTCAACCCCCCGAGCAACTAGGAGTACAGGTGTGTGCCACCACACTTGGCTAATATTTTTCTTTTTCCTTTTTTTTTTGGAGAGATGGGTGGCTCCTTGTGTTTCCCAGGCTGGTCTCAAACTCCTGGGCTAAAGCCATCTTCCCACCTGAAATTTTGACTGAAAACAATCATCCAGGAAGCAACCAGAGTATCCAGATCACAGCCAAGGGACTGATTTTGAGCAAGGGATATGTCCATTAATGTGGCCAAGATATTTATTCTCCAACTTCCACCTGCTATAGCTGAGGGCTACTCACAGGGGCATTAATCCCCTGGTACTTCAGGCACGAGCTGAGGCCGGCTGGTGGAGACACTTGCCATAGGATGCTTGAGATGAGTGCCAAGAGGCTACAAACAGGGCTTTGAAAGCATCTGCTCCGTCTGCTTTTTCTCTAGGAGAATGACTAGAACAGTCCCCAAGCTCACATCTGTACATGAACATATAGAAGAGGAACGTATTTCCAGCTTAGTAGTGTGTAGTTGATACACATTACCCAGTACCATGAGAGTATATAATACTAGCATAAACATCCTGAAATATGGCAAGATATGGGGAGGCAGCTGTTTGTCCCTCTTTTGCAGGATTCAGGCAATCTTGGTTGACCTCTATTATAGAACTGGCATATATTATCTAAAATAATACTTTAATAGTTTTTTAGTACTCAACTATATGTTCTAAGGAATAGCAAATGTTTAATCATAAATATTTTAATGGCTTCAGGGATTCATGGTATTCAATGACCGTGTTAAATGATAATAATCACATCTGGTTTATTACTATAGTAATTCAGCAGCTTCTCTTCAGCAGTTATTTTTTATTATATGTGCTGTGCTACTGTCATGGTCATTTATAGCAGTAATATTTTAAAGTGGCTCATTTGTTTGTTTAAGGACAGTTTCACAATATATTTCTGTATTAATATACATTTTGTACTATTATTTCCAAGCTGCCACTGGAAAATTGATCCTAGCCTGTTATGACTGGAGAGGCGGGAAGACACACAAAATGTCCACACAGAGATAGAGTGGGGGACCAGATGGGGCTGTCCCAGCACCCACTGGGGTTATGACAATGGCTGCCAGGCATTATTCATAAGAAAGAGTTAACAAATAATAGATGTAAAGAGAAGAACACAGATCTGGGGAGGCATTTCAAGTGAAATACCATCCTGGAGGCAAAGGCGTGTGGGGAGGACCCAAAGCACAAGGTTTGCAGGGCCCAGGTAGTCAGCAGGCCTTGGCAGTCATCTCGGTTTCAGTAATGAAATGATAGTGAGGAAGCAAGAGTGAAAAAACAGAAACTTGCAAGAGTGACACAAGAGCAAGCCAAGGTTACCCGCTGGGTGGCTTAGACGCTGACATCAATTTCAAGTCTGCTCCAAGCGGGCAGCGGGAGTGAATCGCCCAGGCGTGGACGGGCAGCCTCCCCTCCTCGGCCTTTCATTCCAATGGTTCAAAGCAGCAGGTGCTACCCAGGGCTTGTGTGTGATGCCTGCTGTGCTTCTGCCCCTTCTGGCACATCACAAGGTGTTGCTTGGGGAGGGGTAAACAGTAACCTGAAATCCTGTATTGCTCCTCAGTGGGGAAGGGTCCTTGATAACCCAAGGGAGGTAATTTTCTGTGACATTCGGCTGAACCAGGTTGTGGAAATGTAGAGGAGCCCAAAGAAGACTGCCAGGCTCCTTCTCAGCTTCCCCTTGGCTGGATCCTGATTGGTTAGGTGACAGAGGGCAAATGGCTTTTACAGCTATGAATGATGTATGACTATAAAATGGTCTGTAACCAGAAGTGCCAACTGACATGCCTGCTGATTTAACGGACACCCCGGGTTATGTTTGCAGAGACGCTTAAATAAACACGTGCTAGGTTTGAGGCCGTTTACTAAGCAATCATTTCTCTCGCTCTTCTTTCCATTTTATTTTACTTCATCATAAAAATGCAGATAGTAAAGTGATGATTCCCTTTTTTATAATAACGAAGATTTACTCATTGCAGTGGCAGTTCCTCTTTCTTTCTTCCTTCCTTTCTGCTGTGTCTGGCTCTTTTTTGCTCTTTCCACCTGCAGGGGTAGCTGTGATGGACTTGGGGAAGCCGAGGCAGGGCTGGCCAGCCCAGTCACTTGAATGAGCTGCCCTTTAAGAGTGGAAGAGATGTTGTCCAGTTGCTTTTGTATTTGGCGAATTAGGAAAATAAAGCCCTGAGATCACAGTTAGACCAGTGAATGGAACAGGAGGATTTTTGTTCAGCTACAAATCAGCAAAGGCATCAGAGGCAAGGAAGACGACCTTCCTTCCCATGACCACAAAATATCCCATGAGTTATTCAGCTCTGTAACCTTGGGTTTCTGTGATCCATCTGCTACACCAACAGCACTGATGATTAATGCAAAGTTAGATCTGGGTTTGGGAGCCTAATCTAGATGATTTTCATATGGTTATTGAATGGTCCTTAGAGGGATGTAAATTATCGAGTATAGAAGTTTTCTCAAATAAATTCATCAGAAATCCATAGGACATCACCGAGTAATTTCTGGCTATATCTACAGAAAATATCATAAAAGATCCATTTGACTTTATATTCCAAGCTGAGTCAGGAATGGCAAACTAATCCCCAATTTTTTTCCCACTGGATCTCAACTGGACCTCAAAATCTCTTTCACTACCCATTGCTGCAAGCTGGCACTCAAGGTAAAACCTATTAGCCACTCCTGTGCTAGAACTTTCAGCTCTTTATTTTCTAAGCAAAGAAACTTACTCCCCTTTTTTTTCCTTTTTCTATTGCCTGAATGGTGTTTTAAAAACGAAATTATTTGTTTTTGTGAACCCATCTAATTCTGGTGCCTTTTTCAATGGTAAATCTTTAATCAACATTCTTCTATGGTAATTGGCCCACTTAAGTTTTCATTTCTTCTGGGATCAATTTTGTTAGTGTTTGCTAGGAAATTATTTATTTTAGATGCTCAAATTTATTGTCAAAGAGCTGTACATGCGTTCTCTTAGATTTTAATCTCTCCCGTATCCATATCTCCTTTCTCACTGCTAATCTTGTATATTTTTGTTCTCTCCCATTTTCTTAGTCTAACTTCAAAGGGATCCTCTATTTTACTTGTCTTGACAACCACCTTTTGGATTTATTCACTCTTTCTACTATTTTTTATTTCCTATATAATTTGTTTGTTTTTCTCTTTATTAATTTCACTTTATAATTCCAGATGTTTTTTGTATCATCATTGTCATGGTTTTTCTACTTTCTTAAGGTTATTACATAGATTATTTTTACCTTTTTGTCCTTTATAATAATAGAAGCAGGGGCCAACACACTATTATGCATGGGCCAAATCAGACCCACAGCCTGCTTTTGTACAACTTGGGGGCTAAGAATTGTTTTTACATTTTAAAGTGTCGTAAACAAAAAGGAATGTTCAACAGGAACAATTGCGTTCACAAAGCTCTTGCCCTTTACAGAAAAAGTTTGCTGACCCTTGATACAGGCATTTCAGGCTATAGTTTTTCCTCTGAGTACAGCTTTTACTCTGTCTCAGATTCATATGAATTGTTCTACTTTCCCTTGCTTCCTAGATACTTTAAAATGTATCTTTTAATTTTCTTTTTTATCAAAGGGTTGTTCAAGAGTGAATTTCATAACACTTAAGTATATTTTTACCCGCCATTTGATTATTTATGTCTAATTTTTATCCGCTTATAAGAAAGATTGTGGCCCATCTTTATTCTCCAGCTTGATACAGTCCATTCCATTCTTCCATCTGACTGGCTGTTCCTGTCTGGTCCTATAGGCACTTAGGTTTCTTACCTTTGTAGAGTTTATTTTAATATGTTATTTTTTAGCCTTTCTAAATCCATGTTCTTCCTTGCCCTGAACACTTTTGATAAGATAGAGCCCTCTTACCCTCCTTTCATAATAATTGTCAATTATTATTGGGACTTAAGTAAATCAAAACAAGGAGACAAAATATTGTTTTTTTTTTTAAATAGTACACACTCTTGAGATATTTACTCCATCCCTATGGTAGACTGTCATCACTCTGCAGAAAATTGCTCTAGTCTGACATGTCACATTTTGGGCCCAGCAGGACTCCACAGTCCCCTTACTCACTGTGGTGTCTTCATTATAATCCAGACAACAGAGCACCTTGGTGGAATGTGAGTAATTTGATGTATTTGAATCTGGGCATTAGTAAACCTGCAAGCTCAATAAAATAAAGATGTCCAAGCATTCAGGTGATGAAGGAAGAAATAACACTCAGATTTCTGATGCCATCATCATACACAGGGGAACAGGTAAAATAAATGTCTTAATTACCTGGGTTTCAAGGAAAGAAACTTTCAGACTTCATAAACTATGTAGAATTTTTTTAGGCCCATAATAAACATCACAGGCCCAGAAAGATCAGCTGCCTCCCCTCCCCATATCTGAAGGAATCTTTGCCTCCAAAAAATTTACCCATCCACACTCCGGCATCAGTGCTACAGAAACATCATTTTGCCTATGATTGCAAACTGATTACACCTGGGGACACTGGTTCATGCAAGTGTCAGAGAGACTTATAGAAAATCATATGCCAACTTATTTACTATGAGACACGGAACTAATGCATGGATGGAACAGTACACTGCAATAAAGTCATTTGTCCTGTGAAGTCATGAGCACACTGCACCTCTCCTATTCCTTCTATGTATTTTAACAGTTATGTCAAAAGTACTACTAAGTTCATGAGCAAATGAATGAATTAATGAAGAAAATCTGATATATCTATACAATGGAATATTATTTGGCAATGAAAAGGAATAAGGTCCCGACGTGTAATACAACATAAACCCTGAAAACATGCTCAGTGAATGAAGCTTTTCATAAAATATTGCATGATTCCATTTATATGAACTGTCCAGAACAGGCAAGTCCATAGAGACAGAAAGCAGATGAGTGATTGCCTAAGACTGGAGAGAGGGTCCAGGAATTGGGGAGGCGGAGGTAATTGCTAAAGGCATGGGGTTTTGTTGGGAGGTTTTGAACATGTTCTAAAATGGATTATGGTGATGGCTGCACAACACTGTGACTGTACAAATAACTAGTTAATTGTATACTTTAAATTCATATGATATTGAATTATATCTGAATAGAGCTGCTACCAAAAAGAACAGGATCACTGAGATAATTTGGGGTTATAGCTCTTCCACACTGATAACATCACATCTTTGTATTTTCATCCCTGAGCATTTCATTCAAGGGCATGTCCTCACAGAGGATGACAGAAGTGTAAATGAAACCCAAGCACATTATTTAAAACTTCTACCTGTAGCACAATCACTAACCTCCTATCAACCAAGCAAGCTGTATGGCTAAGCCTGATGTCAATGGTGAGAGGATGTATGTGCCGCCAGTTCTTCCAGGAGTCATGTGGGAAGGCTGTGGATGTAGGATTCAATTACAGGGAGAAGGTGGAAAACTTGGAAAAGAATCAAATTCACCACACGTACCATTTTCTTTCTAGGAGGAGTGTGTGTGGCCCTAACACCATGGAATGATGGCACTCTGTGTCTCCTTACCCTGCACACTGGGAATTCAGGTCCATCTCATCCACTGGACATAGTTTTCCTTATTTTATTTTCTACCAACAAAAATCTTGAGATCTTTTAAACTGCTGTGAAAAAAATTGAACCATGATTTATATGTTTCGCAACTTACAGAACTGGCTTCATCTGTTTGATAATTCTCTTAAACTATTTCCAACCTTTTTAATTTTGTACCTCTGGGAAGCTGGGAGATGTCTCTCTCTCACCCACTTGTATTTTGATGTTTCTTTGGAAGGTGGTAATTACAAACAGACTGGATTGGACAGCCTGAGTTCCCATCCCAGCTCTGCCACATTCCCTCCCACATCACAAGTCCCTCGTTGATAAAACTGGGGTCCTAATAGTAGTATTTACTCTTAGTTGTTAACAATGAAGTGAGGTACCCCCTTCACTTTGTATGTGACCTCCCAGCATACAGGGCCATGCTGTCAAACCTCATAAGCTTGACAGTCATTGCTCCAGCCCTCCTTTGATGCCCCGTTTAGTCCAAAGGAGGCCTGGGAAACAGACGGCATAGAGGGAGGCTTTGGGACCACCCCAACCTAAGTTCAAATCCTGTCTCCTCCACTAACAGTAATCTTAAGCAAGACACTTTCTCAGTCAAGTTTCCCATCTGAGAAGTGTAGGGATTATGACATTGTCCTCATAAGATACCACAAGACTTAAACTAAATAATACACATAAGCAGCCCAGAACATAATGAGTGTTCTATAACTGTTTCTCTTCTCTAAGGCAACAGGAAAAAGAAAAAAACACAGAATGGCTATAAAGTATCCAAAATAAAAAAGCCTGTTGCTCTAATGTAGCTACCATTGGTGTGGGTATCATGGGCCGAGGGTCTACATCCAAGAAACGTGAAACACGTTTGCTCTGCACCCCCCAGTCTCTTGAGCTTTGCTGTTAACCACAAATGGCAAATTAGTTTAGTTCCAGGAGAACCAAATCCTACTCACTTTCTAAATGCACATAACTGCCAAGCATAGGAAATTAATACTTTAGAAACTAACCTCAGAGACAGTTTGTTTGAAACAAAAACTAAAAAGCCAAAGCCACTGAGTTCCAGAAACAACCACTCTGCTGAAGCCAGCGGAAAAGTCTACATTTAACCCACCTGCACCCCAGCCCTCCCCCAATTAAGGCAAAGTCTCTGATTGAGCTTTTAAGAACAAGTTGGAGGGATCTGTTGCTGGAGACAGATGGGAAGATTTTATCAACCAGACAAGAGGTCCATGGGGGCATTTCTAATGAGAAGACAGTTAAGCGGCTATAATTAAAGGTGATCGAAGTGCCTGCAGTAGCCAGTCCTCTGGCCATTTGCCTGTTCTCTTACTGGCCCACACAGTGCCCGCCCCAGATGCACACAGCTGCTATCACACGCAGCATTGATTCCACCCAGGCCACAGTGGCAAGAAGAGACAGAAAAACACAGCTTTCTTCCAAATGTGAAGGAGCAAAGACTGGCACATCCTCCATAACTGCTGCCGCTGCTCCCAGCTTTGTTGGGGGTGCAGGAGAGGTGTTAGGATCCAACCTGGAGTGAAGATTCCTCATTTGCTTACCCCTCTATGCCTGAGGCCTGCAGATGCCAAAGCTCCTACAGGAAAACTCTCCAGGGGAAAAGCCACAAGCACTGTACCCTCACTCAGCTCCCATTCCGGCCCCACTTCCAGCCCCTCTGAGCGTACAAGTAGTGGGATGGCAGCGGGCATTGCAGGAGCATCACCCCCACTGGTTCATAGGCAGCAGCTGCTGGGGAAGAGGGGCAGGCTGAGGGCTTCTGACAGCAGCCAGTGCTCTACAGACCTTCAGGTTTACAACACGCTTCACAGAGACACTGGAACCCAGAACAGCCCAGCCCTGCAGAGAGGTGTTAAATGATCCCCATTGCACAGATGAGGAAGACTGATGATTAATTGGCTAAAGGCAGGGATTTAGAGGCAGGCCTGCCTTGGACCCTGCTACTCACTAGCTGAGGGGCCCCAGGTGAGTTCTCCTGGCCCCACTTAGCCTCAGTTCCATCACCTGTGGAATGAAGATGACCCTACCCACATCTGTGAGCTTTAGCAAGAATTAAATGAGATACTAGATGAAAAGTACTTAGTACAGTGCCTAGAACCTAGTGAACTCTCAAAAAATAATAGCCATAACCTTTTCAGAAGGTTTAAATTTCAGAAGTGAAGGAACACACCCAAGGTTGTGCAGGGAATCAGATTCACACCCATGCCTGTCTACCTCAAAACCCAGACTCAAAAGTATTATGCCACATTGGTATATTCATAAGAACATATGTAATGCATGTGATGTAAGTTATAAAAGAAAATAATGAAATGAAATACAATGGGGTCTTCTATAGCCTCTGCTGAGTGGCTTGCACAGAGCAGATAATCATCGATACGTATTAAATGAAAAGTAGATGAATATTCATGTTGAACTCTCCCTTTAGATTTTTCCTAATGCCTGCATCTTACAGCAGTTCCCCTTTCGAAATGATGCAAAGGGCCGTGGATTACCTCTTCCCCGAAATGTTGAGTTAGTGCTGGGACACCTCCATCCCATCCTCTCTCCTGTTCTTTCCTGCACTAGTCATGGTTCACAACCTGAGATCAAGTCCAGGGTACTCTGGTTTTCAGCTGATGTCACTATTTGCATCTTTTCAGCTTTTTAGGACTTTTGTCTTATATCTCCTTCTCAGGCAGATTCAGCTTTCTGTCACTTATTTTCTCCACCCATTTTTACTGAGTCCATGTGTGAGTACAGCTGTGCTCCTGGCACTGAGGATCCAACAGGGAACCACAGATAAGCTCCGGTTGCAGGGAGATAAACAGAAGAACAAAAAGTAAAATCTGGCCAGGCACGGTGTCTCATGCCCATAAACCCAGCACTTTGGGAAGCTGAGATGGGTGGATCACTTGAGCTCAGGAGTTCAAGACCAGCCTAGGCAACATGGCGAAAACACGTCTCTATCAAAAAAATACAAAAATTAGCTGAGTGTGGTGGTACACACTTGTAGCTCCAGCCACTCGGGGTGCTGAGATGGGAGGATCACTTGACCCTGGGAGGTTGAGGCTATAGTGAACTGAGATGGCACCAATGCACTACAGCCCGGGCAACAGAGTGAGACCCTGTCTCAAAAAATAAAAAATTTTAAAAAGAGGTCAATCTATAATATGTCAGAGGGTGGTAAGCCCTGTGGAAAAGCTCGTACAGGGGAGAGGAGTAGGAAGTGCTGGGTGGCCACCAGAGCCATCTCACACAGGGCTGACACGGAGGCCTCATGCATGATGCAACGTGTGAGCAAAGACCTGAAGACAGTGTCAGAGTCACCTAAAGTGCCGGGTGTGCAGAGCACCCAAGCAGTCCAGACTCGTGGGGGAAGAGTGCTCCAACCAAAGGAACACGAAGAAGGTCAGTGTCTGGCTGGAGCAGAGCGAGCGTTGGGAGAGGATGCATCGAGGTTGGAGAGGTAACAAGAGCAGGGGTGGGGTCCTTGATACCCACAGGGGGATCTCGACTTGTTCTACCTTAGGTGGGAAGCCCTTGGGGAGTCTTGAGCAAAGGCGCGGCGTGATCTGACCTGCTTTAACAGACAACCTGGTGCTGGTGCTGAGAACAGACCATGGAAGGGGAAGGCCAGATGAAAGGATGCCAGGCAGGGGGCACTGGGACTATCCCAGGGACAGCAACGGGCTGGTGGTGTGGGCTGGGGAGAGGTCATGGGGTGCTGGGTATCCTTTGGAGGTGTTTGGAAATGAGATTCTCGATGGACACAATTGGGCTCAATTCCACACTGTTCCATCCAGGTCATCGTTGCACCTTATTCTCAGGGATTTACTTAAGTGCAGAAGCCAGAGTTTGAGGAAATATAAAAATGTGTTTGAACTTTCACACATAATTTTTTTTTTTTTTTAGACAGAGTTTTTGTCTTGTTGCCCAGCCTGGAGTGCAATGTCGTGTTCTTGGCTCACTGCAACCTCCGCCTCCCGGGTTCAAGTGATTCTCTTGCCTCAGCCTCCCGAGTAGCTGGGATTATAGGTGCCCACCACCACGCCTGGCTAATTTTGTATTTTTAGTAGAGACATGGTTTCTCCATGTTGGTCAGGCTGGTCTCAAACTCCCTACCTCTCCTCGGCCTCCCAAAGTGTTGGGATTACAGGCGTGAGCCACCGTGCCCAGCCAGACTTTCACATATGAATTGAATTCATCCCTCTTGTAGGTCATCTTCTGCAAGGAAAAACCACGCAGATAGTGGTTTCAGTTTCCACTCAAAACTTCCCCAAAGCAGTAAACGTCCTTTCTCTACAGGCAAATCCTCTTCACTTCTCCCCTTTTTCCTCCTGTCCCCACAGACTTTTGGTAGATTTCCTGCGGGCACCCTGAAGCTGTTGGAACCACAAATCTTGAGTCCTTTGACCAGCACCCTCAGTGCCTTGAGACAGCCAGAAACCCAGGTGGCTGACCTCGCGGAGAGTCCCTGGCCAGCCTGGGACTCCAGCCAGGAGCAGGTTGTGCAGCCTGCAGCTAAGTTAGGGCCGATTGCTGGAGTTTGGTCAAGAGAACAGACGGGCATTATGGGCCACTCTGACCACAGAGAAAAATTTCCTGGTACCTTTTAAAGGTGCACAATTGCCTGGTTAAGCCAAGGCAATTTGACACACATTACCTTGTTCATAAACAGAGGGAGAGAGAGGGAGAGAAAGCCTTTCCTCCCGGAGGGCATGCGAAGGTAGGAAAGGAAGCCAAGCAACTCAGAAATGCTGCAGCACAGCTTCGGGAAACAAATGTCGGTGGAAAAGGCCCAACAGCATATTAATGACCTACACCTTACCACACCCAGGCCAGATGCAAGAAGCTACTGATCGTCTGTTCACTCTTCATTTTGAGGCAGGAGTCGAGCTATCTTTATGCAGGAGGACAAACACTCCATTTAAAGGAACCCTCCCTGGGTAGACTCCCTCGTCACTCCCTCATCACACACCTACCCAGCATCTGCTCTCCTTTTTCTTTTTTTAAAGTTTTAATTTTAGCTGACAAATAATTGTACATATTTATACAGTGCCATGTGATCTTTCAACGCATGTATATTTAATACTGCCTGCTACTTTCCAGTAATTTCCCAAGGAATCCCAAGGAAATGACAAGCATCTTTATTCTTAAGACATCTAAACTAGAGCTGGGGAGACCAGATATCTGTTAAGTGAAATTCCCAAGGCAGAAGAGCAGGAATCCTGAGAAAAAGAAAGGGCTTCATAAATAAGGCCAGTCCTATATCTTCCCACTGTGCCTGGAATCTTCTCCATCTCCTCCCACCACTATCCAGTCCGCCTTACCTAGCGACTTCCATATTCTCCTGCAACACTGAGCTCCCGAGTCAGCTGCTGGATGAAACCTCCCTGAAATCTGGCTGCACCACCACACACACTTTTCCCTGCTCCTTGGGCACTTAACATACAAATTCTTCCACACATCTGCTTTTGCCGCCAAACTATCACAATTTTTGGCATATAATGTGTGCTCAATTAATATTGGTGCCCTTGAAATGAAAGTCTGGGCTTTAGTTTATCTGAAGGATCTCAAGGGGAAAGTCATTTCTACAAGGGAATAGGAGAGAATATGAGCAACGTGGAGCTGAATGAAGCAAAAGCAACTCTTTCTTACCACATGAGACATTAGCCAAGTGCTTTTCATGATATATGGAACGGAAAAAAAAAACAAACCCAAGATTACCCAAAATGTAAGGTTTTTATAAAAGTTGATTTTTAGGGGCCATGGGAGAGGTGAGATCCAGGGAAGAGGGAAGGCAGGGGCAGGTGTGGGAAGCTTGGAGCATTTAAAGGAATTCAGTTCTAAGACATGAAAGGGGAGGAGAGAAACACACTGTGTACCAGGTATGAATATCTAGCACATTCTCTGGGCAAAACTCAGGGAGTTCATTATCTGAAGTAAGATTATTTCAAAAAAGGCATTGTCACCCTAGAATCAAGGGGAAACCTAGAAGCCATGAGATAGAATAGGGAGCTCTGAGAAAGAACTTCTCCAGGAATGAGGCTATAGAAAAAAGAAAAAGTGAGGGAGGTGAAGGAAGATTAAAACTTAAAACAGCCTGCTGTGCAGGGTTTACCTGGGCCAAGCGAGAAGATACAAAATGGCCCTGGACAGCAGTGGGGATACCTTATCCTCTAAAAAACGTATACTCAGCACAAAGGGGGTTTGAATTCTAAATCTCAAGTACTGGCTTTGAGAAGGAAAAAGTGATAGTGAATTGCCACAAGAACACCTGAAGAGACTATTCACTCACCCATCCAATCAGTCATTCACAGAACAATTTTTTTTTTTTTAGTAGCAAATATGTGCAAGATACTCTATTGAGTGCTGTGCGGGCTGAAACATGACTCTGCCGGTAACCAGACCCTCAGACCCTACAGCTAAACGCAGGATATCAAGAATGCTTTATTAACTAGGCTACAAGGTAAGAAAATCAATGTTCTAGACCATATGCTAGCGAAGTCCAGAGGAAGGTGAAGTTGTTCCCATGAAGAGAGGTCAGGAACGACCCCAACGACACTACTTGGGGGAGTATCACTGGGACTGGGTTTCGATGGATAGAAGCATTTTTAAAAAGCTTGAACAGGGCCTTGCACATAGTTAATTCTACAGGGGTTGTTAGTAGTGTTATACTTCAAGCCGATATACTTGTAATTACCCAAGCAATATGATGCATTTCCTCATAATGGTCCTTCTGCTGGAATGCCCTTCCCCTCCCCAACTTCCGATCATCACATTTCTACAAACATTCCTCTGACCCCTGCATCCTGCCCTCTGTCATGCCATCCTAGTGCTGGGTACTCTGAGCTCACCTCTGTAGTATGCTCGCCACTGCATCAGGGGTCATGTGTGGCCTCCAATATTGACTGTGAGCACACAGAGGGCCCTGCCTGGGTCAGAGTCACCTTCACAGACTCGGTGTCAGGGCAGAGCAGACACTGGATGGAGGAACATGAGATTGTCAGGTGTCAAGAGAAGAGATAAGGACCAAGAATAGATCTTTGAAAACTGTCTATATTTTGAAGATAGCACAAAGAAAAACAATCCCAAGGAGAATCCCTGCTTGCCCACGCAGTGGATATAGAAGGTGACCTTGAACATCTTTGGGGCTTCTCTTACTCCTTGTTCCATCAGAGAAAAATAGCTCCTCTGTGGTCACAGGGATACTTGGTCAGGAGCAGATTTTCCACTGCACTGGTCCCTGCCCCCACCACACGCAACCCCTCCCCCAGCATATTAACAACAGTTAGGGCAGCATTTTCATTTTCACTGTCTGGGCAGGGCCTATTTCCTACCTCCCAAAATGGCAGGGGTGACGGAAGATACTGATCCATAAGGAACCTCACCCAGAACTACATGCAAATACCAATGAGCACCCCAGAGTCCAGACAGGAACCCAGGTGAAGGGGGATTCTTTGTTTATGGAACTTACAAAGGAATCAAATCTATTGTTTCATGACCTAAGATAACACAAGGAAACAGAATTTGGTATCTGCCTCTGTTTTCTCTAAAACATGGGTCATGCAAGAGGCCTTTTGCTTTGAAAACCGGAACAAAAAAATCAATCCCTGCCAACTTAACAAATTCCCAAAGGAGGACAGAGCTTAGTTTTGCAGTTAATTCCTTCTTCCTTCAGTATCTTCAGGACACCTCCCAGGAAGCACTTGGTGTCCACAGAGCTTCTGTTTTCTAGGCATATTCCACGGCACACTATAGGCATCCCTCCAACAGCACAAAGGCACTTTAATATCATTTTTAATAAGGGGGAATGTACCCAGATGCCATTCTAGAGCCTTGTTTATAACACATGTCAGCAGCCTGTTATAAAATGCACACTATTTGTCAATGAAATACAATGTTCAAAGCAAAACATTGTAGTATGTTTACTTATAAACTCTTTGCCATTTCATCAGTTAATTAAACAAGCTGACTCTTCATCAGATAGTACTTTTCTTAAGCCAGTGTGGAAATTCCCTTTCCCTTCTCCTGGCTCTAACAAGAAGCCAGTCTGTCCCACACTCTATACCACTGCGGAAATCTAGAAGGAGAGGGGAGACAGCAGATTGAGTATTTGTGAATTTCATGGTACTATGTAGATAAATGGCCAGGGTCCTACCTCTCCTGGGGATTTGGGAAGTTAAAAAAAAAAAAGGCAGTAAGTAGAAACTGAATGATTCACTCAAGGATGTTAAGGAAGCTCTTCCTCCCTTGCTGTTTCTGATTTTGGCAGTGAATGTATCATTTTGAGAGCCTTACTTTGCAGTGAGAACATGGTCAATCTGTGGAGCTTTTCTTACATGTAACACTTTTCTATTTTATGAGAAAATTTGGTTAAGGAATTAATGTATGTATTTTGAACCCTTGATAAAAATAAAATGCTATTATTTATTCAAGTGTTTATTACTTTTTACTTGTTATTTTTAAATCCATTTTTTGAGGTCTATACACAGATGCCTCCACTTTAAGTAGACAGTTCAATGTGTCTTGACAGTTGTGTACATCCATCATGTAACTATCATCTCAATCAAGAAAGACTGTCCTATCCCCAAAAAGTTTTCCTGTGTACTTTTGCAGTCTCCCCCATCCCTAACCAAGAGACCACTGCTCTGCTTTCTGCTACTGTAGATTAGTTTTACCTTTTCTATGAGTTAATGTAAATGAACTCATATATTAATATTATGTAGTCTTTGGTATCTGGCTTCTTTCACTCAGCATCATGTATTTGAGATTCATCTGCGTTGCTTCAGGCATCATGAGTCCTTTCCTTCTACTGCTGAGTAGGAAAAGGACATCCATTGTGTGGATATCTTGTAATTTGCTTCTCTACTCAGTGGTTGATACGCATCTGGGCAAACTGGAAACATCCAGTTTGTAGTGATTATCAATGAATTCATGCATAAATTTTTGTGTGGACATGTTTTGGTTTCTTTTGGTTAGCTACCAAGAACTGTAGTGGAATTGTTGAGTAATATAGTAACAGTATATTTAACTTTATAAGAAATTACTAAACTGTTTTCCAAAGCAGTTGGACCATTTTTGCATCTCCACCAACAATGTATGAGCATTCCCATTGTTCTACATCCTCACCAATACCTGGTATTGTGAGTCTTTTTAAATTGTAGCCATTCTTAGGGTATGTAGTGATACCTTGCTGAGGTTTTAATTTCTATTTCCTTGATGACTAGTGATGTTGAACATCTTTTCATGTGCTTTTTGGCCATTTATGTATTTTCTTTTGTGAAGTTACTGCCTTAGTCCATTCTTGCATTGCTATAAACAACTACCTGAGACTGGGTAATTTATAAAGAAAATAGGGTTAAGTGACTCACAATTCCACAGGCTGTATAAGAAGCATGGCTGCGGAGCCCTCACAAAACTTACAATCATGGCAGAAGGCACAGTGAAAGTAGACACATCTTACATAGCCAGAGAAGGCAGAAGAAAGAGAGAAGGGGGAGTGTGATATACTTTTAAACAACCAGATCTCTTGAGAACTCACTCACTATCACGAAAACAGCAAGGGGAAAATCCACCCCCCATGATCCAATCATCTCCCACCAAGCCCCACCAACATGCAGACTATAACTCGACATGAGATTTGGACAGGGACACAAATTCAAACTGTATCAGTCACTGTTCATATTTTTGTCTATTATAAAAACTGAGTTATTTTTCTTATTATTGAATTGTAAGAGTTCATATATTCTGGATACATGTTTTTATCCTATATATGTTTTGTGAATATCTTATTTGCCTATTCATTTTCTTATAAAGTCTTTCAAGCAATCAACATTTTTAATTTTATCAGGTTAAATTTATCTTTTTACAAAAATGATTAGTGCTTTTTGTGTCCTAAGAAAACTTTATATAAGACATGATCATGGAGATTTTCCATCTTTTCTTCTGTGAGTTTTATAATTCCAACTTTTACATTTAGGTCATTTTGACTAACTTTTGTGTATGGTGTGGGATAAGAGTCAAGATTTTTTTTTAAAAAATAGATATACAGTCGTTTCTGCACCACTTATTGAATAAAACTGTCCTTTTCCAATTGGTTTGCCTCGACACCTTTGTCAAAACTCAATTGACCAAATGTATGTTGAATTTACTGATTTTTTAAAAATTAAATATTAAGCTCTGTATCTGATACATTTAAAAAATTAAATGTTATTTGAGATGGATCAAAGAGGGGAATATGTTCAGGACATTTGAAAAAGTAAAAATAACCCTGAAAAAAAAAAAGACTGCCTGCATGTGTGTATACCCTCACTGGGACCCAAGCCCTCAGACAGCTGAAGCTGCGCCTGACTTGAGCTTGTCTGCCCAGTGCCTGACGTATAATAGGTTCTCAGTACAGGTAACCGAGGAAACCAAGGAATCAATGAATGAAGGAATGAGATTACCTTTTTATGGGGCAGAACCAAAAAAAAAATAATGAAGAAAAATAACAGAGCTTCAGGAGTATCAGTGCCCTTTTCAGAGGGACTATTTATTTCCAAAAATTTATTTGCATTCACCACAGTTACCAACTGGTCCTTCCCTTAGATGAAAGAGCAACTTGAATAGAACCAGGAAGCCCTCACTGCCTTTGAGAGAGGACAGAATCTCAGCAGAGGGGTTCCTGTGTGACTTCCTATCTGGCTCCACTACTTTACCTGCTTTTACCTCCATTTTCTGAACTGCACATGACAACATTTCGGTGCAGACTCACTGAGCTAATAATGACTCCACAATCTTAGGTGAGCCAGAAAAAAATCCTCATAACTCAAGTCACTTTCCATGAAAAGACGGCATAGCAGGCAGCTAGCTCACCCTACGCAGCCTGCAATGTCGCTGCCCGAGGGTCTATATTCTTACCCAAATGGTCCATCTGGACCTGGCTGCTCTGGCTCTGAGCCATGCAGGTGGCAAGAGTCTGTGTGTGGATTCCCCAGGCCACTCCCTGTCTGGGCTGTGGGACATGCAGGCAGTACCTCTGCCTAAGAAAGCAGGTATACGGCCCCACCCTCACCCTCCATCCTGTCCACTCACATAGCCTCTCACAAAACTTCTTTCTCATCGGAGGAGCGAAGCCTCTTCTTGTTTCTTCCAAACATTTGCCCATGACCCCACATCCTCTGCACTCTATCCCTTTTGTCCCCAGAGGTGACTAACACAGTTGTTTAAAAAGGAAGACAAAGTAAAAAGAAATGTCTGGGGCTAAAAGAACAAAGGAGAAAGATTATCTTAATAAGACAAAGTGTCATGAACTTGTAATCAATTAATGTAAGTTGTTGTTGTTGTGGTGGTTGTTGTTAGAGGGAGAGCCAGAGAATGAGGAGCCCAGTTTGTGATGGGAATTAGAACAAGGCTCTGCCACCATGCTGGCCGCAGCCGGGGCCGCCTTCCTCCCCCTGCTGCTCAGGGAGGGACTGCCAGCCAAGTTTCACCCATGTGACCACACTTCCATCCAAAACAATTTGAATTAATTTTGTGCATGAAATTTGGTGGGATGCAATGCCAAATGTTTAACTGAAATCAAGATGCAAACTTCTCTTCATCTACTCGTTTTGTAAATCCTGTCAAAAATAAAATAAAAGCCATTAAGCTCATCTGGCAGATTTGTCCTTTATGCTTCACGCTATTCATTGCCGTTGCCACCCTATCCTCTGTCTGCATGCCCCCTCCTGCTCTCCTATATTTGTTCTGGTATATTTACAGTCCCTGGGCAGGCCCAGCACACTGTCAGCTCTACTGACTTTGCCAAGTCTAAGATCCCTTTTAGGGACTTATTTTATTTAAAGAGCACCCCATTAATGGGTTTAATGGCCTTTCAATCACTTAATATGCATTGTCAATGAGGGAGAATTGATTTTCTGAGAATTCTTGTTCTGGGAGGAAAATAAACAGCCCTTCCTTCCCATTGCAATTTGGCCAATGAACAGATGATGTAGAACTCAGCTCTACCCCAGGCTCACAGGGCTCTTCTTGCAGCGGGCCTGTGGGGGTGCAGGCTCACCCAGCACCACACTGAGTAAGACTCACTCCTTTTTTTCTGTGTTGCTGTCTCCTTTTAAATTGTGACTTTTCAGGTCATGGGGACACCTCGCATACGCTGCCAATGAACTCTGAATGAGCTTGACTGTTGCTCTCACAAGACCCACTTCTGGGTTTGTGCCACCCTCTTTGGTCAAGAATCAAACCATTACCCATGGAGATGTATCAGGTCCTCCTGGTTCACAGTAATGGGTGGGAAAGAATGGCTGGCATTGCAGAGACTCCCCCCACCCCATACCCCCATCCCAGAGACATCAACATTTTTGGAACACCACAGTCTTGAGTTCCAGAACCTTGAAGAAGTGATCAAGAACGCATATTCTGAAGTAACCTCTAATTCCATCAATATCTGTTGATGACCTCTGTAAAAGACATTATGCTTGGCACCTTGGAAGACATTCAGGGGACACATGAAGGGTAAAGGCAGTCTCAGCCGAAACTCAGGGTTGTCTTTTCCAACTTAGGATGTCCATTAGGTGGTGTTGAGCAAAACTGTCTCCCCTACCCCTTCCCTCCTCCCCACTCTCTTCAGCTTTCTCCCAAGAATCCTGCACTAACCCCCACCCCATTCTCAATATCAACAGCTACATTTTATGGGGACTGCCAGTGTGCCGGAGTCCCTGACTGGGCACTTGACATGCACAGTGGGCCTCGCCACAACTCTGCAGAAGGGCTATTGTCGTTGCAATCCCCATTTCACAGAAAAGAAAGCCGAGTTGGAGGGAAGTCAGGTCATTTACTGGAAAACCAGTCCGTCTGACTCAATCTTTTCTCTTAAACTGTAAGCTGACTTTGTTTTTTCTTGCTATTTTGGGCATACTTGGCTCTCCAGGGAGCCCCAACCAGCAGGTACCCAACTTCCTAAGGTATGTGAAGCAAGTGTGTTTATATCCAGCTACTTAAAATAACATTAATAGCTAGCACCTACGAAGAGCCCATACTGTGCCAAACACTTCACAGATTTTTTCACTTAATGCTCACAAAACCACCCCCAAGAGATGGAGAAAAGGACACCATGAGGTTAAGTGACTTGCTCAAGGTCTCACAATCATTCAGTAACGATAATAGTGAAATTGCTAGCATTGATTGAAGGCTTATTATATGTCATGCACTGGGCTAAGGTTTTTATATCTATGCATTTTAAACTCCTAACAAGATAAGTATTATTTAGAGCTTACAGATGAGGAAACTGAGGCTCAAAGATGTAAAATAACTTGCCCGAGGTTATCCAGCCCATAAGTGGTAGAGCCAGCATTTAAAAGCAGGCAGCTTGATGCCTGTGCTTATAATAACATGGCCATGGTCTCACCCCAAAGTCCATGTTATTCATATTGCACCGAAGCCACTTCTGACCGCCCTCCCCTACAGCCCCTTGGAAAATGGTCCATGAGTTTCCCCAAAGCAACAGTTGAACACAAACCAGGGAGATTTCAGGTGTTGCGGCAGGCCTGCCTCTTAACAAGCTCCTGCCCTGCACTGGAATTGCATTTGCATTTGTCCTTCTGCAGTAGTTTCCAATTCCCAAGCAGAACACAATTTAACTGTAAAATTTGCCTTAACTAGGCAGCTGTCTGCTGCAGTCAGGCACCAGGCTCAGGTGCGAATCCCTGTAGGCTCTCCCGAATCAGCCCATCAGCCTTTGTAAAGCAATGTAAAGTCACCTTCGAGAAATTAGATGCTACTTGGAGGAGGCGTGTGCTGCCATGCCCACTCGTTGTCAGTTCGGAACACTGCAGGGGGTGCCAATCATGACTCAATTACTCCCAAGATTTCTATCCTGAAGGCTTCTCTGTCATTTATGAGAAGTGGCACAGGGCAGACTATCAACTGTCCTGGACCAGGATTGTTTCTTGGGACAGCATCTTGGAGGGGAGGGGTTATAGATTCACTTGGCTTCCCTTCACTACAATGTCAAGGGGCCATCAAAACAAGGGATCTCAGCTGGGCATGGTAGTTCACACCTATAATCTCAACACTTTGGGAGGCCTTGGCAAGAGAATCACTTGAGGCCAGGAGTTCAAGACCAGCCTGGGTAACATAGCAAGATCTTATTGAAGCAGCGTCATTGTCTGGGTTAAATACCCAAGGTTCGTTGTCTCACGCCAAGGGAATCGAGGATGCAGACACACAAGAAGTGAGTTTAAGAGAAGTTTAGTAGGCGAAAGAGAAAAGAGAAAAAGTCTCTCTCTTGCAGAGAGAGGGGGCACCTGAGTGGGTCTTCCAGTTTTGTGGTAAAATGCATGGGGTTTTACAGACAAGCTTGAGGAGGCAGTGTCTGATTTACACAGGGCTCAAGAGATTGGTCAGACCAGGTGTGACGTTTTCATAGTGCACGGAAAAAGCCGGCCGTCCCACCCTAATCTTTTATCATGCAGATGGGGTCTCTACCTGGCTGGTGCCACGTTGCCCACTCCTTACTCTACACATGTTGACAAAGAAAAGGGAAGATGGAGCCGCCATGTTGAATGTGCCTGGCCCCCAGGTAGCCTTTTCCTATTGCCACAGCTGCCGGCATTCACCCACGCAAGCTTCCAGCCTGCTTATCTAGGTCTGCAGCTTGACTTTACAGGCTGCTCTTAGAAAAGAAATGATTTGGGGGCTGCTTTCATTAAAAAGAACACTTTACTGAGGACTTCCTTACCCTCGCTATCTGCCTAAGTAATTTCTTTTTCACTCCTATTTTACTATCTCTACCAAAAAAAAGACCAAAAAATGAGGGATCCCAACATCCCACCATCCAATAGGTTGGGGATATAAATGCTATTCAACAAATATCATCTGGGCATCTACCATATTTAGCACATTATGCTAGGGGGCACTAAGGTCAATCAAAAGCACAATCTCAGCCTGACATGACCCCACAACTTAGGCACCTTAGAAAGGTCTAACCAATGAAGCTCAATGACATCTGCTTAGAGGCTTCAGTTGAAACAGAGGAAGCAAATGAGACTATTGGAAGAAAGACTATACAAAATAGGAAAGAAGAGAAAAACGTCCAGGAGCAAACTTCTGCAGAGGCCTAAATCTGTGGGGCAGAGGCAGTGGCAAAGATGTCCTAGAAAAGGAGAATGGGAAAAGGGCAACAACACAGAACCCCAGGAAGTATGGGTGACACCGGGGAGAGACGTGTCCATAGTGTCCAGCACAACAGAGACGATGATCCAGGAGAAAAGGCCAGGGCACAGCAATTGGGAGGGTGCCGGCAGCCCTCAGGCAACAGTGTTGGGAATGGGTGGCCAGCAGTCGGCTCAAGGTCAAGGAGACAGGTCGGTGGTGAGACTACTCTTTTTACTAACAAAAGGAAGGAGGGGTTGAAGTCAGAAGGGTGACTGGAGAGCAGGCCTACAGGATGTGTTTTGAAGGAAGGGGTGATCCGAGCACGCTTACCGGTCCCGGAAAGGAGAGCTGGAAGATCCAAGGGGAGCATGCGTTCCTGATGGAGCAAGACTCTAGGGCAGCAGGAGGGACCAAGGGCACAAGGGGATGAACTCACAGTGGAAGTGGAGAGATTCTTCAGAGACAGGAGCTTGGAACAGGCAAAGGGCCAGAGATGGAGAAGGGGATGCGGAAGGAACTTACAGCGGTTGCCCTTGACTTTGCCGTAATATCAAAAATGATCTCCAAAAGAGTGATGGTCCTGTCACCATCGTGTGGAGACTGCCCTAAAATTATCATCTTCTGAAAGATGCTAAAGGAAATGGGGAGAGATTCACTATAACCATTTTTCATCAAGCTAATTTTCATCTTGTTCTTTCTCGTTGGTTATTTTAAAAATTACATTTGTCGTTGCAGTGGATTTCATTCCTCGCCCTCCCCCGCCTTTAGGACTATCTCATAAACTTTACCTTCAGGATTTGCTTCCTATCATTACCATCAGCTCCAGAGCCCACAGGGACTGGTTATCCAGTCTGAAGATCACCTGGGTCTTTCTCTTCCTACCACTGACTCCCTGCCTCTTAGCTGTTACACTTGCTCAGCCTTTCCTCCACCAGAGATGGGCATGGAAGCACAAAAAGCTAAAACTAAAACCAGTCCATTTCATTACTTACTTGGACATCTAGCCAATTATTTTGAAGCTATTAGCTCAAATGAGATTGGGGGTCCACAGTTATTTCATTCTCCGTGAACGGAACCACCACCCATGATTACTCCTAAAGTCAGAGAGACAGAAATGTCTAGGTGAGAACAGAAGTCACGCAGAGTGCCGGTCCCACTGGCAGAGGTCTGAATGAATACCTCTTGCTTTTGACCATCTCCTTGCCCTTCACTCTGCATCTCGCTTTCTCATCAGGGATGCCTAATTTGAAATTCCAGGTGCAGCATTTTCAGGTTGGAAGCACTAAGCGTGGGTGTTGCCAGTATTAACGGATCAGTGGTTCTTGCAGTCCCTGAAATGTGATTCTCAGAGTATTCATCGGCATTATGGTTAGGACGGCCTCTGATGCTTTGGACTCTGCCTGTCTCATTGACAATGCGCACAAGACATGATCTGACGGTGCCTGTTTTCTGTGACTTCTTACTCAACTTTGAGAGATGTGTATTTTTAAAAGGCTCCAATAGGTTGTGATACTGTACTATAGGTTTGTGAGATGTTACCATTGAGGGAAAGTGAGTAAAGAGTATACAGGATGTCTCCATATCATTTCTTACAACTGCATATACATTTATAAGTATCTCAAAATAAAAAGCGTAATTTTAAAAGGCTCCTGGCAAAGGTGAAATGAGGCGTCGTTCTCAGTGGATATGGAACTTCTGTTTGGCAAGATGAAAACATTCTGGAGAGCTGTTGTAAAATAATGTGAATATACTTAACCCTGCTGAGCTACACTCAAAAATGGCTAAGATGATACATTTTATGCCATGTGTTTTTTATTACAAAAAATATATTTTTTAAGGCTTTAAGATCTTGCTACCAGGAGAACTAAACCTAACAATGATTTTTCATATACTCAACACAGCCACCAAAATGGCTAAAATTTAAAAGACTGACCACAGCAAGTGTTGACAAGGATGTGAAGGAAGTGGAACTCCCATATGCTGCTGGTGATACACTGTGGAAAACAGCTTCTTATAAAATTGTACATATACTTACAATATGATCCAGAAATTCCACTTGCAGGTATTTACTCAGGAGAAATGAAAACTTATGTCCACTAAAGAAGACTTGAACTTAGCACCTTTATTCAAAATAGCCCAAAACTGGAAATAGCCCAAATGTTCAACTGGCCATTGAATAAACAAATGATGATATATACAATGAAATGCTGCACTGCAATACAATGCTGACAACTACTGATAAATACAACATGAATGAATTTCAAAAACATTATGCTAAGTGAAAAAAACTTAGACACAGGAACATATACTGTGCAATTCCATGTATTTGAAATTCGAACACAGACAATACTAGTCCATAGGATGGGAAGCAGATGCGTGGTTGCCTGAGGCATGGGGAATCAAGGGTGGGGACTGACTACAAAAATCACAAAGGAAATTTTTGGCTCAATAGAAATATTCGATATCCTGATTGCGATAGTGATGGTGACTCAGGTGTATGTGTTTGTATGCGTATTAGTCTGTTTTCATACTGCTACAAAGAACTGCCTGAGACTGGGTAATTTATGAAGGAAAGAGGCTTAATTGACTCACGGTTCTGCAGGGCTGGAGAGGTCTCAGGAAAGTTTCAATCAGGTAGGAAGGCGAAGGAGAAGCAAGACACCTTCCTCACACGGCGGCAGGAAAGAGAATGAATGCAGCAGGAACTACCAAACACATAAAACCATCAGATCACGTGAGAACTCACTCACTATCACGAGAACAGCGTGGGGAAAACTGCCCCCATGATTCAATTACTTCCACTTGGTCTCTCCCTTGACACGTGGGGATTATGATGATCATGAGGATTGCAATTCAAGATGAGATTTTGGGTGGGGACACAGCAAAACCATACCAGTATATTTTATTTTATTTAAATTATACCTCAATAAAGTTGATTGAGAAAAAAGAGAAGGCTCCAAGTATCTCTAACCGATCAGAAAAAAACAAAACAAAATAAAACCTAGCTAAGATTTTCTTATTCTCAATAGCTTAACTTCTTTATCTGAAATGCATCTTCAAAAATTGTCAGGTACCTGAGTCAACAGATGCTGGCTTAGATCTGTCAGTAGAGGGAACTCTTTCTCAAACTGAGGCTCCAAAAGCTTGATGACCTACTAGGTTAACCTCGAAGCTGTGAAGATGGAACTCTTAATGTCTCCACATCTGTGCCCTCTCCAAAGGAACAGCTACTTAGCTCCAAATAGAAGGAGCTCAGAGTATCCCAGTTGAGAAACCAACCCTGTTCCCTCTGAGTGATGGGAAAAAGAAAGATTTCAGACCAGCTTGTCAGAGCTTCAGCATCCAAGCTTCCAACTGTGGTTTCACTGTGGTCTTACGGATGAGGCCAGTCATTATTCAGGACGCTTATAAACATGGCCTTCTCCTATTGCCCAGCCACAGCAGCAGATCTCTGCCTTAGTGCTGGTGTCTGTGCTGCCACTTCAGGTGCCTGAGAGTAGGGTCCTGACTGGTTTTTGCCAGTTGTTCTAACCTGGAGGCCCTGCGCTACCCTAGCCTGCCTGGACTGCCATTAATCTGCCACCAGGTTCTCATTATAAGGAACTCTGCCCACCTAGGGGACCACACCTGGGACACCCCCTGCAGGAACTCCTGGAATCAAGACCTGCCCACCTCTGCTCTGCCACATCCCTGGCATGCTACCTGTCCATCCTGAGTCCTATCACCAACTCCTGAAGCTTCCTCAGATTTATGAATGCCAGATCCATCCTCAGGGATGCCACTGATTACCAACTATACTCTGATTCTCCAGGGCATTTCTTCACCAGGAAACATCTTGGTGAGACGCCATTATTAAGTTCTTAGAGGGCAAATTCTAAGTCACTGTAAATTAATTCTATGTTGCATCTAGAATCATGGAACTCTGGGTCCAAAAGGGTTTCAGAGCCCATCTGCTCAAAGCACCCCACAGCAGAAATTGCTGAGTGAACATAGAGTGCCTACTTATGAGCATTTCCAGTAGGGGACACTCACTAATTTTCAACACTGCCACTATTAGGTAGATGGGGTTACTAAAATCTCCTATATATGAACTTCGATTTTATCTCCTTGGAAACCCACCTGCTATTTTGGTTTCTACGTTTTTGTGAGGAACACAGAATTTCTTCTTTTACATAATAGCACTCTCATTGTTCAGAGTCAGCAACCACGTGGTCCTCTCTCTCCTGCTTCTCACGTTATTCTCCTGGCTCAGGAAAAAGTCAATTCAATTCAATTAAGTTCCCACTGTTCTAGGCAGCTTCCTGGGTGCTTGGGATGCAAAGATGAGTATATCATGATTCCTGCCTTGAAAGAGCTTATAAGATGGAAGGGAAGAATTAATGGATCTGGGATGGACACTCAAAGGAGATAGCAGCAGTGGATAGGGAAGGAGAAAGTGAGATGCTATTCCAAGCACTGGGAACAGTATGTGCAAAGGCCCAGTGGCATTGCTGGAGAGGTTTGGTGGTGGGGGCCAGAGGGCATAGAGTGGTGATGCAGTAAGAGATAATGCTGGAGAGGAAAGCCAGAACCAGATTGCCAAGGACATTTGAAAGTCATGCCAAAGAGTTTTAAGCAGGGAGATAACATAATAATATCTCAGCTTGAGAAAGATTTTCTTGACTGCTGGGTACAGAAGCAACTCAAGAGGGACAAGTTGATGACAGGGTTGTCCGTGAAGAGGTTATCCTGAGAGAACGGGGAGAGATGACCCTGGCCTCACCAAAAATAGCAGCTGGGGGAATGGCAATAAATGGACGCACTACAAATGTGCTGAAAATGTTGAATCAGTAAGACTTGAATCTGGCCGTGCAGGAGAGGGAAATTCAACCCCATTTTTCTGGCTTGAGTGGATGGTGACATCCTAAGACAAAAGACAAGGAAAACCAGTTGTGGAACAGGGAGCTAGGGAGTGCCACTTTGCATGTATCAAGTCTGCAGTGTCTGTGGGATGCAAGTGATGTTGAGCGGGTGGTATCAGGCCTCAGAGGAGAGATCTGGGCAGGAGACTTGGGTGTATGAGTCACAGGCCCATAAGTGCCATTAAAAACATGGGTGTAGGCCGGGCATGGTTGCTCATGCCTGTAATCCCAGCACTTTGGGAAGCTGAGGTGGGCGGATCACGAGGTCAGGAGATCGAGACTCTCCTGGCCAACATGGTGAAACCCTGTCTCTACTAAAAATACAAAAATTAGCTGGGTGTGGTGGCGCATGCCTGTAGTCCCAGCTACTTGGGAAGCTGAGGCAGGAGAATCGCTTGAACCCAGAAGGCGGAGGTTGCAGTGAGCTGAGATTGTATCACTGCACTCCAGCCTGGGTGACAGAACGAGACCCTGTCTCAAAAGAAAAAAAAAAAAAAGATAATGGATGTGGATGAAGTTAGCAAGCATATAGGGACTGAGGGCCAAATCCTGGTAAATAACATTTTTGGTATGGGTACAGAACAGGAAATCTAGGGAGTGGCCAGGAGGCATGAGAACAAACAGGATGCAACTGCAGCAAAATAAAGTTTCCAAACACTTGACCATCCTGGGCACTTCATCCTTTGTGCTTTTTGTTGTTACTGTTTTTTGTTTTTCAGTAACCTTTGTTAGGTAAGGAGTTCTGAATGGACACAATATTCCACATACTGTAGAGAGGAACCAGCTCCCACAGCTGAACCCTGTACTTCTAAAAAATGCAGGCAGCATTCCTTGATAGCTCATTTTAAACTTGTCAAATAGAATAATCCAAAGTATTGCAACAACTAATCAATCAATAGTTATTGAGCCTAATTGTGTCGAGGTTTTATACACAGGGGTATAAAACCACCACCATTTCAGACCCTTCTAGAAACATACACTGTGGTTAAGAAGATCAGAGATAGACAGATGTGGATGACCTTATTCTGGTTGTTAAAACAAAAACCTGCCACTCCCAGAATCTGACACATCCTCTCATGCCTTCTCACCTTTGCACATGGTATTCGCTCCACCTGGAATTCCCTGCCCTCTTGGGCTGGTTATCAATATATTGTGTTGGTTATCAATATATTGCCTCTCTGCTCCAAATTCACCCTTTTTGCATTCTCCATGAAAATAGATCTGGGCCCTTTGATGATTTTTTTTCTTTGTCAGCTGACACGATGTTAAGCTTTGTCAGTAGAGGGTGCTGGAAAGACACTGCAGGAGGAAAAGGGTTTCCTTCCTGCTTCCTATGAGCTTGCTCAGCAGCCCACTCTAGCACTTCCCAGTGCCAGGGCCCAACTCCTGAATGCCCTGTAACCAGTAGCTTCCCCTAGCATCCCTTAGCTTGGGGCAGTTTTATATCAGAGTGCCTCCTGTGAGACACCTTCTCATGAATAGCTTTCCTCAACAACCTGCATGGGGGGATTTCTGGCAAGTTCCAGGTTCCAGAAAGTTCCACCAGCATAGCAACATAGCATCTTCTCTGCCAATCAGTGAGCCACAGCCATGTCCCCTCCAACAAGATCTGAATTTCAGCCCTGGGGGCAGTGGCTTCTCCTTGGTTCTGCTATGCTTATATTATTTAAATTCTCTTTAGTTATTTCTAGCCTATAACCTGTTACTCCAATTTCTGATATAGTCAACAATTTCTCATATTAAGCTTCTCCTATTCAAACTATGGTGTAGTTTTACTCTCCTGACTGGGCCCAAACTGATAAACCTCCCTTGTCTACCTGACACACTGCTTCTTATTCCTTGAGACTGAACTTAGGCATCATTGCTATACGTTGTCTGGCAAAAAGCTCAATAGATATGTATTGAGGTTATTTACTCAGGCATAAATGCAGGAATGAATGAATTCTACTACTGCTTGAAAGTTACTTAGGACTCAGGCTGGCAAATGAGATTCACCCTTTAGTTGATTAATGACCAGAATCCCAGAGGGGCCGTGGTTGGGAGACCCTGGATTTGGCATCTTAAGAGACAGAGCTTGGCCCTCCAGGGGTCTGCTGCTCAGGCTGAGTCTTATCATCCACCCAAGCCAGGCTTCCATGACCATGACTACCTCCCCACACAGAAAACTCTAGCCTGTCACCCTGCCTGCTTCAGAAATATAGTGAAACTCAAGGCCCCACACCCCAAGCTGGCTTTTACAGTCTAACACCATGGCACAAAGATGGGAACCAAAGGAAAATGCCCCTAAAACATTTATCTTTGATTCGCTCTGAAGTTCTTAGTAAGAAAATATCTTTAAATAGTCAGTTTGAATATCAATCAGGTAGGTATTTTGTCTAATAATTCCCAAACCCTGGTTTCCCATACACTTGGGTGTTTCCAGGTACCTCAAAAGGTTTTGCAAAACTCTCTAAAAGATCATAATGGAGAGTCTTAATTTACTTTATGCTAAAAATTAAATATATGCTTGGTGGCACCTTTAGGAAGTGTGAAATCGGAGTAGGAAAGTTACAAAAAGGAAATAATAGTGTAGGAAAATTTCAAAGTGTGGGAATTATTCATCTACATTATAGCAAAAGGCATAAATCAATTCACATTATCCTGGTATGTGCCACACCTTTAACCACTCCTAAAACAAGGGCATAAAAAATAATTACACACACACACACACACACACACACATACACACATTTACCTTGCTTTATCTTGTCAACATAGATTGTATATATATATAAATATTTGTATGTGTTGACAAACATATTTCTCCTATTATATTATTCATCACAGTATTTTATTTACCTTTTTGCTACACCTTTATTTCTATATTTTTGCCTCAGTTTCATCCATCTGCAGAATGTTTTGTTACAAGGATTGAAAAGTTAATATTTGTAAAGTTTTCATATAAAACCACACACAAATTTAGCATTGTTTTAGTGTTAAAAATAAATTAAATAGGAATAAATTTAACCAAAGAGGCAAAGAACTTGTACACTGAAAACATAAAATGTTGCTAAAAGAAATTAAAGACATAAATAAATGAAAAGATATCTTGTGTTTGTGGACTGGAAGACTTCATATTGTTAAGACGTCAGTAATACCCAAAGTGATCTCCAGATTCAGTGCAACTCCTATCAAAATCCCAGCTGCAGTTTTTATAGAAATAGATAAACCCATCCTAGAATTCATATGGAATCCAAGGGGCCCAGAATAGCCAAAACAATCCTGAAAAATGAAAGACAAAGTTGAAGGTCTCACACTTCCTGGTTTCAAAACTTGCTATAGAGCTACAGTAATCAAAACAGAGTGGTACTGGCATAAAGACAGACACACAGACCAATGAAATCAGAAACAAACCTTAATATATAGGGTCAAATGATTTTCTACAAGGTTGCCAAGACCATTCAATGCAGAAAAGACAGTATTTTTTTCAATAAACAGTGCTGGAAAAACTGGATATCCACATGCAAAAGGATGAAGTTGTACCATTACCTTACACATATACAAAAATTAACTCAAAGTGGATCAAAGACCTAAACATCAGAGCTAAAACTATAAAACACTTAGAAGAAAATAGGGGCAAAATTTCATGACATTGAATTTTTCAATGATTTCTTGGAATTAACACCAGAACACAGGCAATAAAAGAAAAAACAGGTAAACTAGACTTCATCAAAATTAAAATCTTTTGTGCATCAAAAGACATGGCCAAGGCAACCCACAGAATAGGAGAAAAATTCAAATTATCTATTTGGTAAAGGATTAATATCCAGAATAAAGAACTCTCACAAGCCAGCAACAACCTCCACTTAAAAATGGGCAAAGAACAATGGTTCCCAGAGGCTAAGGGGAAGCAGGAATGAGGAGTTATTGTTTAATGAGTAGAGTTTCAGTTTGGGATGATGGAGAAGTCTGGAGGTGGACGGTGTTGATGGTTGCATGACAATGTGAATACATTCAGTGCTGCTTACACTTAGTAAAATGGCAAATTTTATGTATATTTTACCACAGTAAAAAAAACTAAAATAAAATAAATCAGAAACATAAAACAGAGTACTTATTATGTGCCACTTGTCACCTGTTACTTGAGTTGATCCTCTCAACATTCCTATGAAGCAGTCACCTTTATCATCATCCCCATTTTACGGATGAGATATGGAGGCTCAGAGAGCTCAAGTGCTTTGCCTTTGGAAATAAAGAAAGCAAGTGGTAGAGCCTAGAGAGTTAGGCTCCAGGCTCAGTCTGTAACCTGTATGCCACACATCTTCCTTGCTGGCTAGCAGATGATGAACATGATCTGCGTTTGGGTGGGGTAAGGCAAAACAAGGGGAGGCAGGGACCAGGCCTCCTCCCAGCCCCTGGCCTTTATTGCAGGCTTTTGACTCAGCACTCACTCATGCCAAACAGATCAGGTGTGTCCTGTGCCAGGGCCTTGTCCCGACTTTTACTGCTGGTGGCAGAGCACTTGAAAAAGGTGTAGCCCTGAATACCTTCACTGTCAACATAAAGGGACTCCTGGTTGGCCTCTCTGATGGGAGAGAAGAGGTTTCTTTAAACTTTCTCCAAGAAAAGGCCTGAGGGAGTGTGTGCCCTTTCAAGATGTCTGGTGATTACCTGACCCCTCATTCAACTACAAATCCAGTGAAGTTTAAACAAAAATGTAATAAGTAATGCTGTGGGGTGAATCATTCACTAAAATACCTGCACAATCTGGATTTGGGGGAAATTCTTGGATTGGAGATTTGAAAATGTTAATGTTTTACCAATGTGTATGGTGGTTTTCTATATAATATTAATTAATAGTATCCTGGTTTTTGATATAATAGTATATTGAATTAATACATTATTAATTAGCAGTATTATGCTTTTAATATATTAATATATTTTTCTTTTCCGTAATCTTCCTTTCTCTCTCTCTTTCTGACTATAAAAGAAAACAGTGCCGACACAAGGGCTATGTATTATTCTTTTTTCTTTTTTGAGATGGAGTCTGGTTCTGTCACCCAGGCTGGAGTGCAGTGGCATGATGTGGGCTCACTTCAAACTCTGCCTTCTAGGTTCAAGTGATTCTCTTGCCTCAGCCTCCTGAGTAGCTAGGATTATAGGTGCCCACACCACGCCCGGCTAATTTTTTGTATTTTTAGTAGAGACCAGGTTTCCTGACTTCAAGGGATTCACCCACCTCAGCCTCCCAAAGTGCTGGTACAACAGGCGTGAGCCACTGCTCCTGGCCAGTATTCTTAATATCTACTGAGAGCTTACTACATGCAAGCTCTCACACCATTTTTACCTAAGCTCTATGTATTTGCGAGAAAACACATAGGGCTGAAAAAGCTATCCAATGTCAAGCAGCAAGTACAGGGAGAGCTGAGGGTCACACCCTGCTGTCTGATCCAGATCCTTGCTATAAACCAGCCTCATGACCTCAGGACATCTCCTCTTCATTCTTTGGGGCCCATTTTCCTTACCTGTAAAATGAGGGAATTGAATCAGACATATAAGATTTTCTTCCAGCTCATACATGTCTATTTCCTCATCTCTGCACACAAATCGTCCTCCACCAGCACTGCCTGCCTGGATTCTGGGTGCCATACATGCCATGGGCCTGGGAAAGAGAGTTGGGCCTGGCTGAAACTGACAGTGCTCCTGAGTGCTGGCCTGAATTGCAGGCCTTTGACTCAGCACTCACTTACGCTGGACAGATGAGGTGTCCCTGTGCTAGGCCCTTCTCCTGACTTTTACTGCTGGTGGCAGAGCACTTGAGAGAGTGCTATCACTCTTTTGTCCGCCCCAAACAGCCTTTACTCTTCAACTGCACTCACCCCTCTACCTGCCAAAATATCTCAACTGTCTTAACAAAGTCTACTCACACTCTGAAATGACCCAATTAAAAAGGCAACAGATAAAAAGATTCAAGTTGATATTCTCATTACACTTCCATCTCCTGGAGTGGCAGAATTTCTTCTCACTTGTGAATTTCCTCACGAGTCTAGGCAGTGGTATGCTGGTAAATGCTTAACACCTAGCTCCAGGAAAACAAAAAAAGCTCTGTAATATGAATCGTTTTCTGAGTTCTTCAGTTTAAATGTTCCCACCATGGCTGATGTCAAGCTACCAATGCAAAGTCACTGAACACAAGTTGAAAAGAGTTGCAAGCCAGTAAGAGGTGGTGCCAGCACACCACTGAGTCTATTTCACACTACTACATCCTCTGAAAGCCTATAGCCAAAAGCATTGCTCATTCATTTGTTCTTTAATTCATTCAATGAACTTTTTAAAAAGTATAGGAATTGAAATGACATTTATTAAAATAGTTATTTATTACAAATCAAAAGCCCTACTGGGCTTATAACAAATGATTATTTTTCCAGTACTTCCCTCAGAGGTTCCTTAGGTGGAAGGGTGGTTCTTCTACTCTCAAATAATTGACTTACCCAAATCAGATGCAATTATTTGCTTCTCTTGGATTCAATTCTCATTAACATCCTTAACATTGGGAAAGGTGACATCAGAATAGCTTTGACTGATATAAAGTCCAACTTGCTTTATTGTTGAAAGTTTACAAACCCAATGCAAAAAAAGAAAAAAAAAAGTCACCTCTGGAAAATGCTTACCTAGACATATACTTTCTATAATTCTTTTTCTCTATATTGTTATATTTGAGATACATGTGGTATGTGAAGAGTATGAACTCTGGAACCTGAATGCCTGGATCCTAATCACAGTTCCACCAATATTAGCTGTGTAATCTTGGGCAAATTACTTAACCTCTCCATGTTTTGGTTTTCTCATGTTAAAACAGGATTCATAATAATAGCAGTAGCTGTTGTGAGGGTTAAGTAAATATACATACATACATTTGTATGTTTGTATACAGCATATAGAAAGTTCCATGGAACTGTTAGCAGTTATGTGTCATCAAACACGATCAGGGTTTCTCAAATGCTGTCTAGGCATCTTTCCAGCAACATGGTGCTGTCCTTGAAATCTTTTTGCAGTCCCTCCACAGTGCCTAGCATATAGCATGACTTTAGTAAATTCCTGTTGAATAAAGTAATTAATTGATTAAATGCAATTGATCAATGCAAAATATCCTTGCCACAAATAAACGATCTGTTCTAT
>CAUYLG010011629.1:0-19959 GCA_963573385.1 Cacajao melanocephalus | reverse complement strand
TTAGCATTTCGTTAAATCTTCTTTCAAGGTTCTTAGTTTCTTTGCATTGGGTTAGTACATGTTCTTTTAGCTCACAGAAGTTTCTTATTATCCACCTTCTGAAGCCTGATTCTGTCAGTTCATCGCACTCATTCTCCGTCAGGTCTTGTTCTCTTGCTGATGAGGAGCTGCGATCCCCTGTAGGAGGAGAGGCATTCTGATTTCGGGTGTTCTCAGCCTTTTTGCACTGGTTTATTCCCATTTTTGTGGATTTATCCACCGTCGTCTTTGTAATTGCCGACTTTCAGATTGGGTCTGAGTGGACGTCCAGCTTGTTGGTGACGAAGTTTTTTCTGTTTCTTAGTTTTCCTTCGGCAGACACCCCTTCCCCACAGAGCTAGGCCTTCCCGGGTTCAGCTGTGCTTACTGTGAAACTCTCAGTCCTCAGCGCTTCCAATTGCTGTTCTCCTTGTGTGGATGGGACCAGCTAAGCCCAACTCAAAGGGCACCCAGTTCCGTATACTCTGCACTGAGAAGCGCTGTGCCAGGGTGCAGGCAAAACAGCCGCGTTGGCCAAAAGAGTCATGCTGGCGACCCGTGTGGCTCCTCCACTGGGTATCTCCCAGTTTGTGGGCAACAGAAATTCGTCTGAAAGTGCGGCGTCCACTCGCTCTCTGTGCTTTCACTGGGAGCTACAATCCTGAGCTGCTGCTAATCGGCCATCTTGGATCTCTCTCCACTTCTTTTTTTCTTAACCTCCAATTCATATCAATATCTGGCTCAAAATTCAACTCCTCCAATCCCAATCTAAATAATTAAAGCTAATTTAAAGGAACCTCTCATTCTTTGTGTATTACACTTTGATTTTATGACTAGCACACTGTCCCGTGAGCATTCTCCTGTCTCTAGTTTTGTTGTCCCAGACAGAGAAGCCTGTGGTCAAAGCTGCTATAATGTCTCTGTGTGTCCCCAGTGTCTATAGCGTGCCTCAGGAGTGCTTGTTGAATACAAACTAACTTTATTTTATTCTATTGAGACGAGGTCTCGCTGTGTCACCCAGGCTGGAATGCAGTGGTGTGATCATGGCTCCTGGCAGCTATGGCTCAAGCAACCCTCCCACCTCAACTGCCCAAGTGGCTGAGACTACAGGCGGCATGACCACACTTAACTAATTTTTGTACTTTTAATAGAGACAAGGTATTGCCATGTTACCCAGGCTGGTCTCTAACTCCTGGGCTCAAGTGACCCACCCTCCTCAGCTTCCCAAAGTGCTGGGATTACATGCATGAGCCACCACATCTGGCCACAAAGCTACTTTAGGGCAAGTTCAAAGGCAACAGGGGCTACTTCCTAGGAGGAGAACTAGGGGGCCAGGACAGGGGTAGGAGGGACACTTACTCTACACTCTGTACGTCTTTATACTTTTTAAATTGATTACCACGTAGATGAATTATCTATTTAAAAATTGTTTTAAAATTAGTTTTGAAACAAATTTAACACCTCTTAGGGCAAAGATTCTTTAGGAGGACACTCAGAGCTGGGAATATGGGGAGAAAGCTGAAGCAGCATTTCACCACCCTGGGCAGGAGCTGACACTGCCATTGTGTTCCTCATTTGATTCTGACCCATGGGAGAAAATGTTCCTTCATGGGAAAATTAGGAAATCAGGAAGTTTTAGCCTGCTGCTGCTGCTGCTGCTGCTGGGGAGGGAGGAGATGATAGAAACAGTTTCTCATACTGTGTTTGACATTTTATCTATGCCTCACAAAGGGATCTTATCAGCTGTGGACACACCTGTGATATGTGAGCGCTCCAAGCCAGAGAAGCCAAATAGACTTTTTGATCTCATTCTTGAATAACTTTCTTAGAAATAGAATTATAGGCCAGGCATAGTGGTTCACACTTGTAATCCCAGCACTTGGGAGGCTGAGGCGGGCAAATCATCTGAGGTAAGGAGGTCGAGGCCAGCCTGACCAACATGGAGAAACCCCATCTCTACTAAAAATACAAAAATTAGCCAGGCATGGTGGTGCATACCTGTAGTCCCAGCTACTTGGGAGGCTGAGGCAGGAGAATCACTTGAACCCAGGAGACGGAGGTTGCAGTGAGCCGAGATTGGACCACTACACTCCAGCCTGGGCAACAGAGTGAGACACCATCTCAAAATAAGTAAATAAATAATTAAATTTTTTCTTATCTTTCTTTCTTTTTTTTTTTTTTTTGAAATGAAGTCTTACTCTGTCACCCAAGCTGGAGTGCAGTGGCTCGATCTCAGCTCACTGCAACCTCCACCTCCCAGGTTCAAGTGATTCTCCTGCCTCAGCCTCCCGAGTAGCTGGGACTACAGGCACGTGCCACCACGCCTGGCTAATTTTTATGTTTTTAGTAGAGACAGGGTTTCTTTTTTTTTTTTTTTCAGGCAGAGTCTTGCTCTGTCACCAGGATGGAGTGCAGTGGCGCAATCTCGGCTCACTGCAACTTCTGCCTTCTAGGTTCAAGCGATTCTTTGCATCAGCCTCCCGAGTAGCTAGGACCACAGGCGTGTGCCACCACGCCAGGCTAATTTTTTTGTATTTTTAGTACAGATGGGGTTTCACCATGTTGGCCAGGATGGTCTTGATCTCTTGACCTTGTGATCTGCCCTCCTCGGCCTCCCAAAGTACTGGGATTACAGGCGTGAGCCACCGTGCCCAGCCAAGACGGGATTTCACATATTGGCCAGGCTGGTCTCAAACTCCTGACCTCGTGATCCACCCACCTCGGCCTCCCAAAGTGCAGGGATTACAAGCGTGAGCCACTGTGCCCAGCCAATAATCAAATATTTTTCAAAATTATCACCTTGCCTTTATCACTTACCCCTCCAGAGTGACATGGGTTTGCAAATGAAAATCTAAGTAAAAGCATCAGAAGAGAGCATTATACTTGCTCCCCCACCCCGCAGAATGCCTTGCCTAGTCCCCTTCACTGCTCCAATTCACCAGTCCTGGCTGAAGTGCCTCTTCCCCGTCCTTCCTGATACGGCCTTAATCCTTCTGGCAGGTGGAGGCGCCCTCCTCAACAGTCATGGGGCAAAGATCACAACTATCTTATTACCGTTCAGTTCTCCTTGTTCCAGTTAGATGGTAAATTCTTTGACTCACGTTTCTCTGTGACTTAAACGTCTACATGTGCTTTGCCTGCAACAGACGCTCCATGGCTATTTTGAAGAATTCCCTGATAGATGGACCCATGGTCAGGGGCTGTTGCTGAGAGGTTTAAATATCTAGAGGCATAGGAGTTCAATTATTTTCAGGGTATTTAGCAGTAATTATACCTACAGTTAGTTTTTTTTGCGGGGGAGATGGAGTCTTGCTCTGTCGCCCAGGTTGGAGTGCAGTGGCACGATCTCGGCTCACTGCCTCTGCCTCCTGGGTTCAATCAATTCTCCTGCCTCAGCCGCCTGAGTAGCTGGGACTACAGGCACGCACCACCACACTCAACTAACTTTTTGTATTTTTAGTAAAGATGGGGTTTCTCCATGTTGGTCAGGCTGGTCCCAAACTCCCTACCTCGGGTGATCCACCCTCCTGAGCCTCCCAAAGTGCTGGGATTACAGGCGTGAGCCACCGCACCTAGTCAATTAATTTTCTATAATCACAAGCACAACAAAGAGATGTGTGGAATAAAAACTAGAAGTCCTCCTTCACTCTCCTTAATGTGCCCTGTTGGTGAGGGGCATTCTACCTCGCAGTGCCTGCATTCGTCTTTTAGGGCTGCTGTAACAAACTGCTGTAAACTGGGCGGCTTTAGACAACAGAAATCTGTCGTCGTGCAGTTCTGGATGCCAGAAGCCCGAAATCAAGGGGTCGGCGGGGCTCGTTCATTTGAAAGCTGTGAGGGAGGATCTGGCCTGTGCTCCTGCCCTGGCTTCTGGTGACAGCCAGCAATCCTTGGTGTTCCTTGGCTGGTGGCAGCATAACTCCAACTCTCTTTTCTTTTTTCTTTTTTTTTTTTTCACCTTAGAAAACCTGAAGTAAATAACTTCAACTCCCACATGGTATTTTCCCTGTGTGTTCGTCTCTGTCCAAATTTCCCCCTTTTTATGAGGACCCTAGTTATACTGAATTAGGGTTATAGTGGATTAAATTTGAATACATCCACAAAGTTGCATGCTGAGGTGCTGGGGGTACTCAGTTTGAATTTTTGAAGGATGCAGTTGAACTCAAAACTACCTATACCTCAAATTTTCCTCTAGACAAGGGGAGAAGCATAGCTCTTTGTTCCATGCTGTGAAATTTGAGAATTACTTCTTAGGTCAAAAAAATGAAAAAAAAAAAAAAAGAAAAGCAGACTCATGTTACCTCCTTGAGGGAAATAAAATGAATGTTTATTGGGCATCCCTCATGGTCCTTGAATTTTGCAAATTTTATTTCTTTAATCTTCATAACCACCCAGAGATCCTTGACATCAAAGACCGTGTCATGCATGGCATGACCCCACCACCTAGCTCAGGGCCTGATGCTGCAGGATTTGTAGAATCAATGAACTCTATCTGGTAGATATTATTTTCCCCATTTTAAGAATGAAGAAACCAATTAAGAGATGTTCAGTCATATGCCCTGAGTCACACAGCTGGTATGCAAGCTATGGATTTACAACTGAAACCCAAGCCTGCCGTTCTTCACAGCTCTTATACTTTCCATAAAGCTTAAACCAATGGTTCCCAAAGTGTGTTTTCAGGACCTGTGGGGGCAGCAGCAGCTGCAGTAGCCCCTGGAGACTTAGAAATTCAAATTCTAGGGTCCCTCCTATATATATATATATAGGTCACGCCTATAATCTCAGCACTTTGGGAGGCTGAGGAGGGCAGATCACGAGATCAGGAGTTGGAGACCAGCTAATCTGGCCAACATGATGAAACCCCGTCTCTACTAAAAGTACAAAAATTAGTCAGGTATGGTGGCGCATGCCTATAATCCTAGCTGCTGGGGAGGCTGAGGCAGGAGAATCACTTGAAACCAGGAGGCAGAAGTAGCAGTGAGCCGAGATAGTGCAACTGCACTCCAGCCTGGGTGACAGAGGGAGACTCTGTCTCAAAAGAAAAAGAAAAAGAAAAAGAAATTTGAATTCTTAGCTCCCTTCACTGACCCATTGAATCAGAACCTCTAGGGTAAGCCTACCAATCTGGATTTTAGCAAGCCCTCTAGGGATGCTGATACCTGCTGCAGTTTGGGAACCCTGTACTAAGCCAGGAAGCTGCCTGGGAAAAGGCAAGGGTAGGTGTGGAGTTAGAGATTAGTGTGGTCATTTTTTTTTTTGAGTCACCTGTGTAGTTGCCAGATTTCCAGAAATCTTACCTTGTCCTCCAATCATTATTGCCATTTTTTATGCTGAAAAATTACATGATCCCATGATTTTTTTAAAGGGAGGGAGGAGAGAAAGAAGACTGCTTAGAGGCAATTACTTGAATCCATTCTTCCTTCAAGTTTCTTTCCTTTGCTAGAAATGATGAGACCTCCTATGGGCAGCCCTGATGAGAATTCCCGAGTTCAGCTTCAGCTTTCCCACCTAGCAAGAAGAACGGGCTGTCTTCTCTAGGATAAGGCTGGCAAGATGATGTTAAAGCCTCCAGAAGGCTTCAGAGTTGTGATGAGGGAGGCAAAAGCAGCTCAGCTCGGCAGGGCTTTATCTACACAAGCAGGAAAGAAACGCCAAGAGCAGCAGGTGCAGCAGCCGCCAGAACAGCCGCAATTTCTTATCAGTAGGCCAACAGGGGACTGCCATAAAAGCTGGCTGTTCGCTGGACGGATGTTCTTTTTTATGTTACACAGAGGGTCAGGGCTAGGCTTTGCAGGAATAACCTGGTTTTAGAGGAAGCTACTTTTCTTTTAGGGGGTCTTGGTGGCAGAAAAGGGCAGCCAGATCCCAGCCAAAGGGGAGAGGCCCGGAGCCCTGTGAGGTCAAGAAGCCCACACCAGGGCTTCATCACTGGGCTTCACCTGGAGAACCTCGGAGGCTTTGCAGAGTAAAATCTGAAGACACCCAAAGCTACGGCAACAGGAGGGAGCAGTGCCATTGAGTCGCCTTCAATGTTTCCTCTGGGAAACTGTGTTACTGACCATTGTGAAAAGGAGAGGTGAGGCTGGCAGGAGTGGATCTGGAGAAAAGAACAGAATCTAAAGCAGAACACTCAAGCACAAGCCATTTGCCTAAGTTCACTTTCTCAGGTGGCTTCTGCTACAAGGAAGAAAAGGAAGAGCTCCTTTATACGGTACTAAAATTGTTAACAGTGCTCCTCTGCCCCCTCCCACCTCCTCCCACCCGTGACCAGGCACTGACAGTTTCCCTGGGCCAGCCTGGCGCAGCATCACGGGGAACAGGAGTCCACATTAGCACCTCACACTTTGCCAAAGTAGAAATGGCTTGGATCCAAGAGTGAAATTTGATGGAAGAAACTAAAGCAGGATGCCATTCTCCCTAATTTCCAGGAAGGCCTCACGTGATCCTTCTGCTTTTCAGCAGGCACAGGAGGAAACAGGACAAATCTTGCCATTTCTGCATTTTTATGCCTACTGATAAACAAGCTATCTCCTTATTTCCTCCCACTCTGAGAAGTGCCAACTTCTATAATGGTTCATAGACAGTAATTAAACATATCCCCTGCTATTCTAATTTGAAACAAAAGAAAATTACCCTGACCTAAAAAATAAGATAGATTCCATTTCTACTTCACATACATATGATGGAGAAATAATAATCATTGGTCCCGTAATAATCTCAGTAGATACTGGGAGATAATATCCAGAGATACTACAGAGTCTCAGTAACCATAGTAACTAATCAGTGAATCTCTCTGTAACGTCTTCCTCTAATGCTGCTAGTCTTTTCCATTCTCATGCCACAGACTGATCTTTCTGTTGCACCTGCCTGCTAAATGATTTTCCCATGTGCTTTCTTCATGGGATCTGAGCACTACATATTCTAAATTTTTGGGGGGATTCTACTTTGGCCACCAGGAAGCTCAGAGTCAAGTCTCCGGTTCATCTGCCTATATAGCATTTATATATTCATTTAATGATTCTTTCTGCATTTGTCATTCTAAGTTGTATTTTGTTTTCTTTGAGACAAAGTCTTTCTCTGTCACTCAGGTTGGAGTGCAGTGGGGCAGTCATGGCTCACTGCAGCCTCAACCTCCCAGGCTCAAGGGAGCCTCCCACCTCAGCCTCCCAAGTTGCTGGGACCACCGGCATGAGCCACCGTGCCTGGCTAATTGTTATATTTTCTGTAGAGACAGGGTTTTGTCATGTTGCCCAGGCTGGTCTTGAGCTCCTGGACTCAAGTGGTCCTTCCACCTCAGCCTCGCAAAGTGCTGGGATTACAGGCATGAACCACCTCACCTGGTCCTAAGTTGTATTTTTTTCTGCCATAATTTTTATTTTATATTTAGATTTTTACTATTTCAATGGAGGTATTTCCTGAAAACTGAAGTCCCTGTAGATACGGACACAATCAATTCATTAGTTAATTAAGACCATTCATGGTAAAAAAGAAAAAAAAAAAGACCATTCACGGTTTGATCTTGGCCTTCCTCTCCCACTTGATCTCTAACCGGGTTCTCTTTCCTTCTATCTCTGCTCTTCCCACTGCACTGACCTTCCTTCGGTCCTTTGTACTCATCTCAGGGCCTTTGTCTGCGCTGAACCCTACCCTTGCAAGGCTTATGACTCCTGGACATTCTTCAGACCTCGCTCAGAAGAGTTCCCTGAACTTCTGGCTTAAGTCAAATCCCTTAATATGTGCTCTCATTGCACCATGCACCTTTCATTGTAGCACTGTCAAAGTTGTCATTTTATTCTTACCATGATCTGATTAATATGTACCTCTCCCACTAGACTATAAGCTCTCTATAAATCATGCCTGGTGGGTCTGCAATAAATTTTGAATAAATGGATGAGTTTATATATACATACCTGCATACCTATTAGTTTCTCTGGCTCCAATTTTTTCTGTTCTCCCAAACGAGTATCTAAGCATATCACTCCCCTGCTCAAAAACACAAGTCATTCTCCAGTGTGTCCACAATCCAGTCTCTTTCTACTCACCAGACTCTCCAAGGGCCTCCAAGACTGACCTCAAACTCTTCCTTTTCTCCCCCTTCCACTAAAGTGACCCTGGACAACCTGACATTCCCCCATACAAGCCCTGCACATTCCCATCTCCTGGCCCAAATGTCCCTCTTCAATGACCTGCCCAGGAACTGTTCTATACCAGGGGTTAAGCTAAGTTTGGGTACTGTCCTAGGCCCTCAAATGGCTCCTACCCCTAAAGCTTTCTCTGATTTCTTCAGTTTCCCTCTTATAGTTGCAAACCCAAAGCCCTCTGTTTATACTCACTTTTCTCTCATATACATGCATTATATTTACAGACATATTCCCTTTCTCTCACTAACCTGTAAACCTCTTGAGGGCAAGCACTGAACCCATTCATTCCAAATTCTCAGCTTCAACTACAGCACCTGGCACATTGTGAGTGCTCAAAGTGATTATTTTATTAATAAATAATAATAATAGCATGGAGATTTAAGAACGTCCAATATAGGAAACTAGTCCGACAGCTAAAGGAATGGATGCTTTCATTATACACGGTGCTGTGGTTCTCCTTTCAACAAGAATTAGAGCTTCATCCTCCTCCCCTGGAAGGTGGGCTGAATTTCGTGACTTGCTTTTAATGAACAGAATGTGGTGAAAGTAACAGTGTGACCTTTGAGATTGGGTCATAAAAGGCATAGTGGCATCTTCCTTGCTCTCTCTCTCTCTCTCTGATTACCTGTTCTGAAGGAAACTGGCTGCTCTGTCATAAAAACACTCAAGCTGCCCAATGGAGGAGGCCATGCTTGAGGAACCGAGGCCCCTGCCATAGCCGTGTGAGTGAACCATCTTGGAACTGTATTTCCAAGTTCCAAACAAGCTTTTGGACGACTGCAGCCCTGGAAGACATCTTGATTATAACCTCCTCAGACACACTGAGCCAGAATCACCCAGCTAAACTGCTCATGAATCCCTGGCCCACAGAAGTGGTAAGATAATAAGTGTTCGGTATTTATTTTTAAAAAGAGGGTCTTGCTATAGGGCGCAGGCTGGTCTCAAACTCTTGGGCACAAGGGGTCCTCCCCCCTCAGCCTCCCGAACAGCTGGGACTACAGATTTACATCACCACATCCAGCAAGTATTAACAAATGTTTGTTATTTTAAGCTGTTCAGTTTTCGGGTAATTTGTTAGGAAGCAATAGGTAACTAATATATGTATTAATAGTTAATCCATTTAGAGAAAGATTCGTTTTTAATTCCTACTGTTGGGCCAAAGGAGATTTCCATCTCACGAGTAGCTGATTTTACAAGATTAATAGTTCTATTGTTAAAATATTGATATGCTGGTCGGGTGCAGTGGGTCACACCTGTAATCCTAGCACTTTGGGAGGCTGGGGTGGGAGGATCACTTGAGCTCAAGAGTTGGAGACCAGTCTGGGCAACACAGTTAGTCCTTGTCCCTATTTTCGATGAAAATAAAAAATGTATATAATTTTAAAAATGCAATAAAATATTGATATGCTATTCTTGCCACCTGATAGACTCTATACATTTTTAGTTCTTATCTAAATTTTACTACTTCTTTGAAACCCTGCATGACTCTTACTTCTTTGACAAAGCTCTCCTTAATCACTCCAACCCATACAAATAATTTTTCTCTGCTCACTGGCGCTTTGGCACTTGATAACCATCACAGCTTCCACTTATGTGCCGGTGCACTGGGTGTCTAGTGTTTCTCCAAAATTCATGCCCACCCTGGACCTCAGAATGTAATCTTCTTTGGAACAGTGTCTTTGCAGACACAGTTAGTTAAGATGAGACCATCACGGATTAGGATGGGCCCTAATTTCAAGGCCTTAGGCCCATGTGAAGACACAGAGACACATACAGGAGGAAGGCCATGTCACGGTGAAGTCAGAGGTTGGAGTGATGCAGCTGTAAGCCAAGGAAGGCCAAGGATTGCTGGCAACCACCAGAGGCTGGGAGAGGCAAGGAAGGTTCTTCCCTACAGCCTTCAGAGGGAGCGTGGCCCTGCTGGTGCTTTGATCTTAAGACTCCTGGCCTCCAGAACTGCAAGAAAGTAAATTTCTGTTGCTTTAAACCACCCACTTTGTGATACTTCGTTAATGCAGCCCTAGGTAACTAACATAACTAGTGCAGGTCTTGTTTCTCCTTTTTAATTTTCAGAGCAGTCCTTCAAATTAAATATGATTAGCTCCTTTGGCAAATGAGATGCTGAGATTCAGCAGTCTGCCTGAGTCTCACAGCCAGGGAAGCTCCAACTGGAGTATGAACCCCGTCTCCAGAGGCTACTCTCTGACAACTGCTCCTTCCCAACTGGCCTCATTTTGTCAGGCACTTGATCTCTCTCTGTAACTGCTTGCAACCACTCATTCCCTTAAAGGCTGTATGTTCCATCAAAGCTGGTTTTTGTGGGTTTTTTTTTTTTTTTTTGAGACAGAGTCTGGCTCTATCGCCCAGGCTGGAATGCAGTGGCATGATCTCAGCTCACTGCAACATGCACTTCCTGGAGTCAAGTGATTCTCCTGCCTCAGTCCCCAAGTAGCTAGGATTACAGGTGCCTACCACCATGCCCGGCTAATTTTTGTATTTTTAGTAGAGATGGGGTTTCACCATGTTGGCTAGGCTGGTCTCAAACTCCTGACCTCAGGTGATCTTCCTGCCTCGGCCTCCCAAAGTGCTGGGATTACAGGCGTGAGGCACTGCACCTGGCCCAAAGTTGGTTTTATATAATATAATTCTTCTATATCTCATTAAATATTTAATAATATTTAATGAGGGGATTTTTTTTTTTTTTTTTTGAGACAGAGTTTTGCTCTTGTTGCCCAGGCTGGAGTGCAACAGCAGGATCTTGGCTCACCACAACCTCTGCCTCCCAGGTTCAAGTGATTCTCCTGCTTCAACCTCCCGAATAGCTGGGAGATGGGGTTTCTCCATATTGGTCAGGCTGGTCTCGAACTCCTGACCTCAGGTGATCTGCCTGCCTCCGCCTCCCTAAAAGCTGGGATTATAGGAGTGAGCCACCACACCCGGCTTAATGAAGGCATTATTCTAAATTTTGGAGGACTAAAAATTAAAATTATAAGAGGAAAAATAACTATTTGGTAAAAACAAAAACATGATAATGACCCATGATCCCTAGAGGCAATCTGTCACTGACATTTTCAAATTATAAAATACCTGTTCTCTGGAACCAGGTACTAAAATGGATAGTATTTGTTATTTGTCAGCATTCCTATCAGGAATAAAAAACAGAAAGGGTATTGGAAGGAGGAAATAAATGTCAGAGATAAAGGGGCCATCAAGTGACCGGTTATGTTGCTTAACTGGTAAATGTGAAGCTTCTTGTGTCAAAGGCAAAGACATTTCCTTTCTCTGCATCAGATATTTGGATTCTAAAGCCCCTCCAGGGTTCACATAATCCCTTCCCCTCAAGGGAAGATAATGAGTATCTGTAAGATTTTAAAGGCATTTCTGTTAAAGAATGTCCACAATTTTTTCAAGACTCCTTTCTAGTGTCTAACAACCATCTACGCTTTCCAACAACTCACAAAGTCTTAGGAAAGAATTTTCCACTTCCTCATTCTTAGTAGAGTGACCATTGGAGATTAATCTTAAATTACTTTCTTAAATGCATCCCAGAACGAGCTACAGGTAGATATTAAATGTTCAGGGCTCAGGTTCTCAGTCAACCCTTTAAGAAACTGATGATTCCCCTAATTTTATAAGCTGGGAAATAGCGCTCTATGGAGATAATATCCTTGGTCTTGGGCAACAGAAAATGAGAGAATTTGCAAAGCGGTGCAAAGAGCTTGTCTTAGGGGTCTTGGGCTCTGGTCTCAAACCTAAAGGAGAAAATTCTGAAGCATGTAAAATCTAGAAAGGAAGGTGACAAATTTTGGGTCAAAATATTCAACAACTGCTTAACAACTACAAATGTTTAAAAATTAATACTTTTTTACCCCAATGGCACAGGTTTCCTTTAGAAATAGTGAGTTCTGGCCATTCGCAGTGGCTTAAATCTGTAATCCCAGCATTCTGGGAGGCTGAAGCAGGTGGATCATTTAAGGTCAGGAGTTCGAGACCAGCCTGACCAACATGGCAAAACCCCGTCTCTATTAAAAACACAAAAATCATTGAGGCGTGATGGTGGTCGCCTGTAATCCCAACTACTCAGGAAGCTATTGCAGGAGAGTCGCTTGAACCCAGGAGGCAGAGGTTGCAGTGAGCCAAAATCATACATTTTTACTCCAGCCTGGGTGACATGAGAAAAAATCATTCTAAAAAAAAAAAAAAAAAAGAAAAAGAAAAAAGAGAAATAGTGAGCTCATTATCAGAAAGGTTCAGGCCTACCTGAGGATAAGCGCCCATCCAGGTATTGCAGGGGGCTGGCAAGGATGCCTTGGGACTGGATGACCACCAAGATTCACCCCAACACCAGCAATTTTATGAAGTCACAGTTTTATATCTAGGTGACACTCCCCAGAGTGGGTTACGAGCCACTCTATTTTCATATGATCAGGATGGCAGGTCAGAGTAATTGATTTCAAGCATAAAATTAACCAATTTCAGTTTTCCTTTATTGTTTTGCATCGGGTCAGGAAAGGGATGTTCCAGTTAGCATGCAGCTTTACTATAATAAGAGCCCAATTTTTTTGTTTGCTTTTCATTTTGTATCAGCAGTAAGGCTCAGACTTAGAAAACCACATTCTAGCCCTATGAAACTTTTATTTTTCAGGCTGCATAGTTTTGTGGTTTTAAAAAGTGGTGGCCTTTAATAAAGCCAGGTGCAGCGGCTCATGCCTGTAATCCCACCACTTTGGGAAGCTGAGGCAGGTGGATAACTTGAGGTCAGAAGTTTGAGACCAGCCTGGCCAACATGGTGAAACCCTGTCTCTACTGAAAATACAAAAATTGTCCGGGTGCGGTGGCTCACGCCTGTAATCCCAGCACTTTGGGAGGCCAAGGCGGGTGGATCACGAGGTAAGGAGATGAAGATCATCCTGGCCAACATGGTGAAACCCTGTCTCTACTAAAATTAGCCGGGCTTGGTGGCACGCACCTGTAGTCCCCGCTACTCAGAAGGCTGAGGCAGGGGAAGCTTGCGGAGGCGGAGGTTGCAGTGAGCTTAGATCATGCCAGTGCCCTCCAGCCTGGCAACAGAGCAAGACTCCATCTCAAAAATAATAATAATAATAATTTGAACAGTGGAGGGCTCAGGAAGTATGAAAATATATTTTCAGCAGCTGTCAAGCCCTAACTATAATTATCTGTTGTGTTCTTTATCTGGTGTGACATAGAAGGAGAGCTTAAGAAAGAAATGTGACAAACAGTCCAATTTTTATCACTCACCAGAGGGACACTACAGACTGAGGAAAAGATGAGTTTGACTTATTTTCAAAAAATTTGGCAGAATTCGCCACCCAGCCCATCTGCCCTGATCCGGACAAGCTGGCAGCTTGATAAAGCAGACAGGCTCTTGAGCCTGGCCCTCCATGTCTCAGTGATTCCCTAGTGAGAATGAGCTTTTTGGCCTTCCTCACAGCCAAAGCTGCCGGAGCCTGTCAGCTGACCACAGATGGAGAGGGCTAATGATGTCATTAAAAATCCATGCTTCAGGCCGGGTGTAGTGGTTCACACCTGTAATCCCAGCACTTTGGGAGGCCGAGGCAGGCAGATCACTTGAGGTCAGGAGTTCGAGACCAGCCTGAGCAACATGACAAAACCCCATCTCTACTAAAATACAAAATTAACTGGGCATGGTGGCACATGTCTATAATCCCAGTTACCCAGGAGGCTGAGGCAAGAGTGTAGTTTGAACCGGGAGGCAGAGGTTGCAGTGAGCCAGGATTGCACCATTGCACTCCAGCCTGGGCAACAAGAGCAAAACTCCATCTCAAAAAAAAATTATGTATTTATATCCATACATATAGAAGTATAGAAGGTCTATAAGTATGGATAGAAAGCTGGAAAGATAAAATGTTTATAATGAATTTAACCAATTATGAAATTCTGGGTAAGTCTTGTGGTCTTTTTTGCATTCCGTATTTCTTGAACTATTAGAATAAGAGAGTGTATAATTGTCGCAAAATCATTAAGGTTATTTAAAAATAGTATTAAACAAAAAGGAAATAGAGAAATTTAAAGTTCATCTCATTCAAAATCAACACTTTGTATGCTTTTCCTTGAGTGTGCGATTTGACTACTGTGCTGTAGGTTTCCTGCTGCATTCCTAAAGCAGTGATCTGTACCAACAGATACAGGGATTAAAAATGTTCATATGTCATCTTTATAGAAAGATACTGAAAGTATATAAAAGATCTTGTGGCATACTGTAAAATAAGTGTCTTTGTAATAATTTCTCATATCCTTTACTTTTCTTTCTTAGCACTTAACCAGATTTATAACTATAGGTCCATTAGAGTGGTTGGTTATTTGCATCAACTTTGCTTTTCCTAGTGGTATGCTTCAAAAATGGCAACAAATTCTTCCCATAGCCGTATGTATGTCCCTACATAATGACTTCGCAGAAGTAAGTCTAGTTCATGGCCTGACCATGTGACTTGCTTTGGCCAATAGGACATTAGCAATGATGACATCGGCCGAGGCTTGAGAAGAGCTTGCACATTGGGGCTTGTTCTGCTACTACACTTGGAATTCTGAGACCATCTTATAAACGAGTGTAAGCTAGCCTGCTGGAGGATAAGAGGCCACCTAGAAGAGAACCTGGGCACCTCAATCAACAGCCTGTCAATGTCACACATCTGGGTGAAGCATATTAGGTAATCTAGCTTGGAGTCAATCCTCCAGCTGACCACAGTCACACAAGGGAGCCCAGCATAGTTCAGCCATGCTGCCTGAACTAGCCAAACTACAGGATTGTGAGCTAAACAATGGGTGCTGTTTAAGACAATAAGCCTCAGGGTGGATTGCTATACAGCAAAAGCTAACTAATACAGATCCCTCAATCTTTTTTTTTGAGACAGGGTCTTGCTCTGGTGCCATCATGGTTCACTGCAACCTCAACCTCCTGGGCTCAAACAATTCTCCTACCTCAGCCTCCCAAGTAACTGGGATCACAGTGGCACACCACCACACCCAGCTAATTTTTGTATTTTTAGTAGAGATGGGGTTTCTCCTTGTTGCTCAGGCTGGTCTCAAACCCCTGAGCTCAAGCAATCCACCCGCCTTGGCCTCCCAAAGTGCTGGGATTATAGGTGTCAGCCACTGTACCCAGTCCTCTTTCTTTTTAAGAGAGAGTCTTGCTGTGTCGCCCATGCTTGATCACAGCTCACTGTAACCTTGAACTCATGAGTTCAAGTGATCCTCCCACCTCAGCCTCCCTACTGTCTGGGACTACAGGTATGGGCCACCACACAAAACTAATTTTTAAAAAGGTTTTGAAAAGATGGGGTCTTGCTATGTTGCCCAGGCTGGTCTTGAACTCCTGGGCTCAAGCAATCTGCTAGCTTCAGCCTCCCAAAATGCTGGGATTACAGGCATGAGCCACTGCATCCTGCCCATTTTTTTTTTGTTTTTTTTTTTTAATGGAAAGGTTATCCAGGGTTTGGCGCGGTGGCTCAGGCCTGTAACACCAGCACTTTGGGAGGCCGAGGCAGGCAGATCACTTGCAGCCCAGAGTTCCACACCAACCTGGCCAACATGGTGAAACCCTGTCTCTACTAAAGAGACAGGGTGGAGTGGCATATGCCTGTAATCCCACCTGCTCAAGAGAATGAGGCACGAGAATCGCTTGAACCCGAGAGGCAGAGGCTGCAATGAGCTGAGACTGTGCGGCTGCACTCCAACCTGAGTGACAGCGAGACTCTGTCTCAAAAAGGAAAAGCAGGCCAGGCTGTGGCTCATGCCTGTACTCCCAGCAGTTTGGGAGGCCAAAGCAAGCAGATCACCCGAAGTTGGGAGTTCAAGACCAGCCTGACCAACCCAACATGGAGAAACTCCGTCTCTACTAAAAATACAAAAATTAGCCGGGCGTAGTGGTGCACACCTGTGATCCCAGCTATTCAGGAGGCTGAGGCAGGAGAATTGCTGGAGGTGGAGGTTGCAGTGAGCCAAGATCGCTCCACTGTACCCCAGCCTGGGAGACAGAGCGAGACTCCATCTCAAAAAAAAAAAATAGCCAGGTTTGCTGGTGCATGCCTGTAATCCCAGCTACTCGGGAAGCTGAGGCAGGAGAATTGCTTGAACCCGGGAGGTGGAGGTTGCAGTGAGCTGAGATTGCGCCATTGCACTCCAATCTGGGCAACAAGAACGAAACTCCACCCCCCAAAAAAAAAAATGCTGGTCCAAATGCAGTGGTGTTTACAACTAATTGATCACAACCAGTTACAGATTTCTTTGTTCCTTCTCCACTTCAACTGCTTCACTTGACTAGCCTTAAAAAAAAAAAAAGGAATACTCAGGCAAAGAAGACCTCCATTATTGGACCACTGGAGTATGAAAGGCCCATATTTGCAGAAATTATCTAAATATAACAGGGCTAGATAGTTCTTGGTAACATTGTGTTCTCAGAGCTTAGTCCCTCCAGTGTCTAAGGCAGCATTAAGCCCCTCTTTTCAGGATTCATCCTGAAGTAAGCAGAAACTTTAAAGTGTGACTAAGACAGGAGAGTCCTTTGAGATCAGGAGTTCAAGGCTGTTATTTCTGTATTCCCTTTTGGTCTATTGAATACTATTTTTAAGTAATCTTATTGCTTTTATAACAATGACACTTTCTCATTGTAATAATTCAAAAGTCAGGTGCGGTAGTTTATGCCTGTAATCCCAGCACTTTCGGAGGCTAAGGCGGGTGGATCACCTGAGGTGAGGAGTTCGAGACCAAGGCGGCCAACGTGGTGAAACCCTGTCTCTACTAAAAATACAAAAATTAGTCGAGCATGATGGCAGGCACAGCTACTTGGGAGGCTAAGGCAGGAGAATCGCTTGAACCTGGGAGGCAAAGGTTGCAGTGAACGAAGATTGTACCACTGCATTCCAGCCTGGGCGATAACAGTGAGACTCCATCTCAAAAAAAAAAAAAAAGTTTTTTAAATTCAAGAAATACAAAATGCAAAAAAGGACTCAAAACTTACCCAAAATTTCAAACTTTTGTAAACTCTACTAAATCTGGATACAAAGAGTTATTTGTGCCCACAGGGCACTTCCCTGACAGAAACATTACAATAGCTAAGGCTCTTCTCAGATAGAGAGCAGTAGCTATCACCTATTGAGTGACATTTCTGTTTTACCCTAAAATGGTGCCTACCTTGAGACCTTAAGATGCTACTAATTTCCAGAAGCCTAGCCCTAGAAGTTGCTTTCACCCAGACTCTATTTAGTGAGTGATCTGAGTAAGAATTCATCTGTCCAGATTCCAAAATAGAAGAAAACTCATCCAACCTGAGACACATCAGATTACAAAACTAAAAACTGAAGAAAGCTGTAAAAGTCTAGGTAAACATGACCTCTAAGAGCTCTAAAGAAATAACATGACTTCTGGAAGGGAGAGTGGCCCCACAGCACAGGTAAGCCCTAACTTAGTATGTCTAGGGCTAAAGTGACTGCCTAGTATATTTGATCTGCTACAAGAAAATATCATATACTAGGTAATTTACAAACAATGGCTATTTGTTGCTCACAGTTCTGGAGGCTGGGAAGTCCAAGACAAAGGCACCAGCAGACTGGGTGTCTGGTGAGGGCTCGTTCCTCAGAGATGGTGCTGTCTATGTGTCCTCACACAGTGGAGGGGGCAAAAAAAGTTCCCTTGGGCCTATTTTTTTAATTTTAATTTTAATTTAATTTTATTTTTTTGGGAAAGAGTCTCGCTCTGTTGCCAGGTGCCAGGCTGGAGTGCAGTGGCACGATCTTGGCTCACTGTAACCTCCACCTCCCGGGTTCAAGCAATTCTCCTGCCTCATCCTCCCGAGTAGCTGGGACTACAGGCACGTGCCACTACGCCCAGCTAATTTTTTTATATTTTTAGTAGAGACAGGGTTTCACCATGTTGGCCAGGATGGTCTTGATCTCTTGATCTCATGATCCGCCCACCTCGGCCTCCCAGAGTGCTGGGATTACAGGCTTAAGCCACTGCGCCCGGCTATTTTATTTTAAGACAGAGTCTTGCTCTCTCATGCAAGCTGGAGTGCAGTGGCGTCATCTTCACTCACTGCAACCTCTGCCTCCCGGGTTCAAGTGATTCCTGTGTCTCAGCTGGGATTTTGAGTAGCTGGGATTACAGGTGTGCACCACCACACCAACTAGTTTTTGTATTTTTTGTAGAGATGGGGTTTTGACATGTTGGCCAGGCTAGTCTTGAACCCCTAGCCTCAAGTGATCTGCCTCCCTCCGCCTCCCAAAGTGCTGGGATTACAGGCATGAGCCATGGTGCCCAGCCCCTCAGGCCTCTTTGATAAGTGCACTAGTCCCATGGGATACAATCACCTCCCAAAGCCTCCACCTCTTAATACCATTGCATTGAGGACTAGGTCTTAACATATGAATTTTGGGGGGGGACACAAACATCAGACCATAGTGGTGACTAAGATCCTTAGTGGAATCCCAATCTCTGGAGTCACTGTTGAATATATTATGATTAGTTCCCCAACTTCAAAAAACAATTTGGCATCCTCCTGTAAAGATGAATCTGTACACACCCCACAACCCAGCAACCCACTCCTAGGTTTATACCTTCAAGAAATGTGTACCTGCACACCAGAAGACAGGTTCAACAGTGTCCATAGCAGCATTGTTTGACATAGCAAAACACTGGAAACCCAAATGTCTATTAACAGGATAACTCATTTTTATGTTGTGGAATATTCACCAAAGGAGTATTTTACAACACTGAAAATGCACAAAATATAGTAACATACAATAATGTAGATGAGTTTAGGAGCTTAGTGTTGAGTTAGAAAAGCAAATCTTGTAACTCTATATACAATGCAATATATTTTTATAAAGGTCAAAAATAAACAGATCTAAATAAGATTGTTTAAGGAGACATACATGTGAAAAAATAAAACCAGGCTGAGTGTGGTGGCTCATAACTGTAATTGCAGCACTTTGGGAGGCTGAGGTGGGCAGATCGCTAGAGCTGAGTTTGAGACCAGGCTGGGCAACATGGAGAAACCCTGTGTCTCCAAAACTACAAAAATTAGCCGGGCATGGTGGTGCACACCTGTAATCTCAGCTACTTGGGAGGCTGAGGTAGGAGGATGGCTTGAGCCTGGGAGGGGGAGGTTGCAGTGAGCTGAGATGGCACCACTGCACTCCAGCCTGGGCGACAAGAGCAAAACTTCGTCTTAAAAAAAAAATTGATTAATTAAATTAAAATAAAAATAGTATCAGACACAGTGGCTCATGCCCTTGGGAGGCCAAAGCAGAAGGATCACTTGAGACCAGGAATTTATGACCAGTCTAGACAAGAGCGCGCGACCCCATCCCTACAGAAAATTTAAAAATGAGCGGGGCATGGCGGCACACACCTGTAGTCCCAACTACGCAGGAGGCTGATGCAGAAGGATCCCTTGGGCCCAGAAGTTGGAGGATGCAGTGACCTATGATAGCACCACTGTACTCCATCTCTCAAAACAAAACAAAACAGTAAGGGAATAGAAAACAAAATTCAGGGCAACAGTTTCTTCTGGGGCTGAGATTAGTGACAAGCCCTCAGGAAATTGTATCAGCATTAATTATGTTCTAGTTCCAAAATTGGGTGTTGGGTTAATAACTTATATATATATGTATATGTACATTTTACATATACAAATTACTGCACAATTAACTAAATTTAAACAGTGAATGGGAGTAAGTAAAAAAAAAAAAGTAATATTCAAAAGTAATAAAAGAAGGCTGGGCGCAGTGGCTCATGCCTGTAATCCCAGCACTTTGGGAGG